>JADLZK010003825.1:0-101254 GCA_015847255.1 Hyparrhenia diplandra
GAACTAGGAAGAGATGGTCCCCACCAAAATTTGAATTTCTAGTTCATTTGTCAAAATCCATGGATGTCCAAATTAGATTAGTCTTCCACCTATGAGTGTGAGCGAGAGGAAACGTGACGCGCTATTGACCGGAGGCGGCGGCGAGGACGGCTGTGGTGGAGCTCGTCGCCCCGTCGGGGGAAGAGCGGGAAGGGCAAGGTCGACGCCCGGGAGAGGAGGCGGCGACAGCGTGAACGAGAGGGATTGCTGGGAGCGGTTTTGGAGAGGGGTGCGGGATTAGGGGAAGCGGACAGAAGGCCGATGACGGGGAGGGGATCGCGACGGAGATATTGTTCCGGTGATTAGGAGCGGATGGGGGGTCGTCTCGAGGGAGGGTAGGCGGACAAACCAAAAATTATCGCATCTTTAGGCAGTCTTAGTTTAGTTCTTTTTATATTGTAGAGATTATGTCTCGAGTGCAAATCAATACAATGATGGCATCAAATAATCAAACTTAATTATGTATATACAAAAATAAGCAAACATAATTCATTTTTTCCTATCTGCCATATATACGAGTAGTAGCTGGCACACACGGAAGCATCGATCTTCTTGATCCTCCTCCATATGTTATATATTTAATAATGTTGACCCATCGCGGGCATGGTAGTAGACATACCCATAGCTGATGGTCGGGCCCGGCCTGGGACAGAAGACGGAACGTAAATGTTTGTCAACTTAGCTACATATTTTTTTGATAATAAAAGTAAATCACTTCGGATTTTTGCCTAAACATAAGAGAAGAAAGTATGACACTCTAATGACCATCAAATCTAAAACTAGATCGTGACCCATGTGCCCCGGACACCAACAAAATGCAAATTTAATGAGCTAGCAATACGTACCTGTTGCATTGTTTTTGTTGTAAAACACACGGACTCTATCCTAGAAGGAAAGCAGAAGGAGGAATCCTAATCCTAGTCCGTTTGTATGTGGGCTCTTACCGAAACTCTTAGGCCTTGACAGGACTATATATACGTGGGAGATCTATGTTGTAATTATCAATATTCAGATGAATAAAGAATAGTCTCTATCTTGTGTCTACTTGTTCTACTTCTTTCATCTACTGTGTGATCATGAGACGGAGAGGGAAGGTCCTAACCGCCGGACGACATGTTTCACAACACGTTATCAGCACGACAAGCTCTTCGTCGACATCGCCGTTGAAAGCCGCCGCCCGATCTTCGGCACCGACGCTTTTGTGCCGACGCCCCGCCACGACTACTTCGGCGACGCCGACATCCCCGATGTTGTTAGCGAACGGATCTGCTACCTCTCCGCCGCTACGACCGCACCGCATCGACTCATCGTCACGCCGGCAGTCTCCACGGCCCAGCCGAACTGTCCTTTGTGACAGCCTTCGCTTCTTCTCGAATTCAAGAACCAAAGGTACGAAAAGAATCACGCCTTGCAGATTGTTTGTGCTAGCCATCGAGCTGGTCTATATATCGTGCATACCGGTACATGTATACTTTGCAATAATCGAATCATGGATACCATAGCATCCGCCTATCTTTTTGCATGGCACGCACGCATGTTGTATCTAGGGTTAATAAAAAAACATCATGGCTGATTACTGACTACCTGAATGCATGCGGTCTCAATCGATCGTAGCAATTTAGTTGGTCACCCGCTAAACTAACTGTTCGTACGAGCAATAGATTGGCAAGTTGTCGCACATGCATGCGGCTAGCATCCACCGCCCAAAGTAGCCACGCGCGCCGAGACGCCGCTGAACTCCGTAGCCAATCCATCGTATGCTACCGTGCCGCCCAAAAACAGATTGTCCAGTAGGCCCGTATGCCATGCTATTATATGTAGCTTTACGGCCATCACGTTTAATTTCTATCGACTCCAGAGGCCACGTCCATTGCCTGCAGCACACATGGCCAATTGGATCGAAGCGCCAAAGCATCATCGTGTCCCACGAGAACGCCGCGGGCACGCGGCTCGCACTAAGACACACAAAATCGATCATGAAGAACGCCGACCTTGGTCCAGAAGATGTTGTCGGCCACGGAAGCAGCTCAGCTCCATCTACGGCCCGCATGCCGCCGCAAGTGGTCTCGCATGGGCGGCGTCTTGTCCACTTCTAGGACGTCGCCATGCCTCGCAAAGGTGTGCCCGACGATATCCGTTTGGAAATTTTCGGTTTTTATACACTGAATTAGTTTTTTCGAAATATTAACTCTAGATCTCCTTTTTATTAATATATACCCGCAAGTATAAGAGCGTGTATATACATATTAAATATGAAGTTTAATGGATGCTTTGCCTAGCTCTATGTTTCTCTAACAAGTAGAATTTAACTCGAAAATTGCTAGCGCAACCATGAATTATATGCCATGTAATTGCAAGAATAAAAATCTTGAATGATTTATACTAGAAACATGGTAAAGGTTTATGAGCTCTTTAAATCCTGCGAGACCTTAGACTTGTCACCCTTAAGAGACTCATATTTTTTTTTTCCTAGCATATGAATTTTTGGGATGAATGAATGCTTGGTATAAATTCTCAAAAATTTACATATACCATAATCCTAAATAATGCTAGGATGCTTCTAAGAATATTTTTAATAACCATCCACTATCTTTTTCGCACCTTGCTACTGCGTTTACATGTAGTAAAGTTATATGCACATGATCCAAGTTATATTAATATGCATGCCATAAAAGAAGAAGAAATATCCCGGAGTTACTCTCGAATAGTAAATTATTTGTTATGGTCATTATTTAATCCATGTAGGATATTTTGCTACCATTGAAGTGTAGTAAACTCAAGATAAATATTTCTTAATTACTCTCTCGAAATGAGTATATGGCCGATAGAAGTAACAAATACATTGTGGGACTCACTTTGCATGAGTAAAATCTCAATATTATGATTACGAATATCATATTGCATTGAAAGTTGAATTTTCAAGCTTGTATGTCTAACGCCGCTCTATAAGCTTGAAGCTTTGTATTAAATGTCTAGAAGACAAGATGGTAAATAGATTTTGTCAATCTACATTCTCGAAGAATTGTCTCGGTATATAGAAAATCAAAGAGCAATATAATACATGAAGTATTGATTTTACCATTAGAAAATTACTCATGGAAATTGAGTTGGAATTTTTAGACAATTTTATGAACCAGGATATTATGGATTGCAATAATTTTAAACATATGGCTTGCATATATTTACACCCTTTGAAGGCTTGTGATTGTATATCATAACTCTTGAATATAAAGCATGAAGCTATCGCTTGTCAAGTATAGAAGTTAAGACATGCGAGAATGTATATTATTTGGAATACATAAAGTTTCTCTTGAAGAAGAACTTAAATCATGTGCTTATATATTTGTTATCTTTGAAAATCATATCTTGAAGTATTGATAGTAGTGGTGGTGGTGCATTAAGTTTTAATTTTGTTGAATTAAGTGGCTAATGGTTAATTTGTTAGCTTGAAGACTAATACGTAACATTCTTAGTTGCAATTCGTTTTTTTACTTGAAGTAATAAGTGTGAACTTCTCATGGAATAAATTAGGTTTATATGTTAAACATATAAACAGTTGCCTATTGCCTATAAAATTAATTTTTACTTTATTTTTATCCACAATGAAGCCTTAATTAACCATGAAGGTGATAGTTCTTTTGTGCATTACTACCATGTAGGTAGAAGAGAAACTGAATTTTACAAAAGCACATGGACAATTGGACTATACTTGGCATATTAATTGATCTTGGAAGGATTGATTTAGCCTAGAAATTGTATAATCCTAAGTATTTAATATTTTATCCTAAGATTAAAAGTTATATCCTGCCCTAAGTCTATTGTTGTACACCGAATAATACAATGGATATGTGAATTTCGTGCCATAATCAATGAATACTAGAAGTATAATTGGATTCTATGAAGCATTAGAAGTGACTATTCATAGATGATGCATGAAGCAAAACACTACTTGAAGTAGTCATGGCATGAAAAGGGCGAGGAATTTTGGGCAAAGGCATAAGAAAATGTGGGTAATATTTTAATAGGCATAGCCTTCCTAAGTCGATCTTTAAGTGCATGTATCGGGACTTGAAGTTCCGCCGCGTCCCTTCCTACGAAGTTAACTTTCTCTATTGCACTAATTGCATGTAAGCTCGTAGCTTTACATTTTGTTGTTATCTATTATGTTAGACCGAATACTAACATTCCACATTACACTTGCATGTGTATATCGTTGAGCTGCAACTATCTCCACTCTTGCATGAATATTAGCATAACAGCTATAATTGTAGCTAGTAGCTACTTTTCTGCTTCCCTCATAAGTAAATTGGCTAGCTAGCATGCTATGTCTATATGGTTCCCGTTAAACTAAGGAATGATTTGCTTTTGATGCATCGTATGCATAAGCAATAGATTGATCTAGGACTAAGTAGCCTAAGATCAGGGGAGTGAGTTTATGAAATTTTGCTCAATGGAGACTAACCCATTTGATGGGATGAATAATTGTGGAACTAAGATATTGGATAACACAATTATGATGATTTGGGATTTATTATGAAGAAAAGGCATCAAGGGATTTTTACATTAATGGCAATTAGAAAATTCTAGAAGAAAATTCCATGTGAATTTGAATGTTGCGTATTTTATACATTTGAAGTGTATATGATCCATTTTTTGTATGAGTACTTGGATCATTTTTAGGCTAATTAATAAAGAAGCTAGAGAATGAAATAGTTTTCTAAACTATGTTTTGTGCACATTAGGGGAGAACATCCCTAATTTCGTAGGAATGTTGAACATTCTTAAATGCACTTTAAGTATCCTAGCTCATTTGCATAATGAATAGAAACTCCCGTGTTCAAATATGTGCGTGAATATTTCCCATAGATTTTAATCATAGCATACATAAATGGGCCCCCCACTTGAAGTTGGAGATATATGAATTTGAATTGTTTTAAGCCCATGATAGGGGATATCATTTGGAGTATGTTATTAATGATCTAATATTAGCATTAGGGGGAGAGAAAGCCTATTTTAAATGCCAAATATTATTTCCACATAAGGAAAATGATCTTAAAAGAAAATATTCCTTGAAGCTTGAAGCGGGGAATAGTATCACGCATTAAGTCAAACAATAATTTGACTAATGCTCTTGTGAAGCCCGAAGCAGTATATGCCGGATATATTTTTGAAATGAGAGGAGTAACTTGAAGTTATAAACCAGAAGTTGTGTTTACTAGTAGTAAACTAAATGTTATATACTATCAATCTGAAATCTACGGGGGGCGCTTTGTGGGTTCTAGTTTAGTGTATACACGTTAAATAGAAAAGAAATGGAACTCCTCCATTCTCGTGAAGAGAACACCTCACGAAGAGGGTTAAGCACCTCATGAAGAGGATCATCATGAAGATGACATCCAACACAATAAGCCGCACCTCACTAGTGTTGGGTATGCAGAACAATATACCATCTCTTATCCGAAATGACAGAGATAAAATATTCTCACATTGTGAGAGTATTGGGAGAAGAGAAAATACTTGTCGACAACACTACCTCTTTAATTGCAAATGTTTCTCTTATGAGAACCCAGGATCCGGAAACAAAGTCCATGGCAAAATCTTTCAGTAGCGATTATATCGGGTCAATGAAGAAAGCAATTGAGGTTGAATCTCCAAATAAGAAGAAATGAATGTTCCGCTATATCTCGGGCAAATGAAACAAATGAATATTGAATATGTAGTTATTAAGTGGATTATGAAAATCCATATAATTCTGAAGAATATAAATCGCAAATTATAGAAATCTCATACTAAGTATTAAAGTCTAAGGTATATATTCCTGAATGAAAATTCATGTCTCAAGAAGAGCATGTCCTAGAAGGATTACAATCATTGAATGATTTTATAGTGAATAATGCTATGTCATTGTGTATATCACTCATCTCTCATGCAAAGAGAGAATATATCTCATAGAAGAGAATTATTAATTCATTAAGAATGAATGTACATCCCTTGAAGGAATTAATCCATGAAGGATTTACTAGTCAATTTTTGAATAAACACCATTCATCCCCTGAAGTGAATATAGACCCGAGAGAAAGAAAATGAGGAATCTTAAATCTTTGTGAAGGTGTCATCAAAACACTTAGAAAGTGTATGAAAAGCTAGCATTGTAGTGTTGATATCCTTAATATACCATGGAAGGTATAAGAACAATGGTGGTTTTGGCAATTGAATTATCCCCTAAATGCCAAATGCAAGGCTGGATTTGTACAATCAAAATCTCGAAGATTTATAGAATACATTTTGAAAATCCACTAAGGATTAATTATAAGTATCCAAACTCTAGTATAAGTTTGATACACTATCTAGAAGATATTGAATATTAATTTATTTAACCCCATAATCCTACGAAAGGATCTATTTCTCACGAAGGATAATATTTATTTGTTTTGCACAACTAATAGGTGGTCATTATGCATGAAGCATATTGCTCCCATATAATTCATAGAAGAATTATGAGCCAACTTTTATTTACACATGTTTATGAAAAAAATGTGGTTTGAACAATGAAGTTCAAAGTTTGGCTTTATGAGGGGGAGCATATTTTATTGAATCTGCCTCTAAGGTAAACCACTAGAATTACAAAGATCGAGAAGATCATATTTGCTAAAACACTGAAGTTTATACGTAGATTATGAAGATCAATATCTATTCATGAAGAATAGAATATCCTGAAGAATATATGATCAAGAAGGTTAAATGTTGTACTCTTTTTTCCTATGTGAGTTTTTACTCGAAGGTTTCTCACACAAGGTTTTTAATGAGACAACATGTGCAATACAATTAACGAATGTGATGTACTCTTTTCTCCAAGAACCGTTTTTCCCACTGGGTTTTCGGATGGAGTTTTTGATGAGGCATATGCATATCGTGGTAATCGCCCAAGGGGGAGTGTTGTAAAACACACGGACTCTGTCCTAGAAGGAAAGGAGAAGGAGGAATCCTAATCCTAGTCCGTTTGTATGTGGGCTCTTACCGAAACTCTTAGGCCTTGACAGGACTATATATACGTGGGAGATCTATGTTGTAATTATCAATATTCAGATGAATAAAGAATAGTCTCTCTATCTTGTGTCTACTTGTTCTACTTCTTTCATCTACTGTGTGATCATGAGAGACGGAGAGGGGAAGGTCCTAACCGCTGACGACATGTTTCACAACAGTTTAGACCAGCTTTACCATGGTGGGTGTAAGACGATTGGGACTGCGTTCCTGGAGTACCAGTTGGCGGTACCTTATTCACCGTACCGTTGTAGCTTGTTGATACTGCACGCACGCAGAAGAAAGAACCAAACAAAATTTAGGGCTATCCAATTATATGGAAAGAAAAGAAAATGGTGGCGTGCAAAAACAAGTGAAAAGGAAAAATAAAGGGATGAGATCAATTGGGTGTGTATTATAGAAGAAAACAAACAAGCTTGTGTGCATGTACAAGTGACTGGCAAACGTAAGGATATGGTGGAAAAATATATAAAACAAAAATAAAGAGACAATTTTTGTGCATTTGGTTTGAGTGAAATTACAGAACTTCTTAGTCATGCCTGTGTGTGACTAGTCAACGTTTTTGTTCGAACTGGGCTTTTTTTATACAGGCCTAGTAGTAGTTGGAGTAGGTACAAAATTAAATGTAAAATACTCAGAAGTTAGTTAGTACAGTTAGATATACTTCGTCGTTGACTCTGCAAGGATCATTAAAAAGATGTTATGTTAACACCAAAAGGGACGCAAACGGCGGCCAAATGGAAAATTAAGAAAGACGATGTGCATGCATGGTACAGCATATCGGAGATGCAGAATTGATCATGAGGCTTTATTTGCTGATATATACTAATACTACTGTACTGATTACCAGTAGAGGATGATTTCTGTTGTGCCTGACGTCGGTACTCCGGACGGCCTTGTGATCCTCTCAGTTGCTGGTAATCATGCACGGAGCTATGTATCCCTGAGCACATATCATATGGCCGGGTTAACTTGTTAAACACGACAATATATACACGTAGGTGCAATCAGAGAGAAGAAAGAGGCTTACCACTACTTCCGGAGTTCGTTGAGGCTCCCGACATTTCTAGCTAAGAGTAGATCGAGTAGCTGAAACGTGTGTGATCTCTCTGACTCTCCTTACTCTTGCCTTGATCGTGTTTCCTTGATTTTGAGGCAGTACGTAGTGCTAAGCTAGCTATTCAGATGATTGCATTGGGCCTAGGTATAGCTTATATAGCATGGGCTTGGTAGAATCATGGAAGTTCCATGGTATAATCCAGGAAGTCTTATGGGTTTAATTACGTGTGCCAAATTAAACCTAATTACCTCTCTTCCGTGTTCTTGCTAGCTACTGTAGTATGTGCATGAGCGCGTCTGTTGTAGGCACGCTTACGTGTTACGTGTGGCGTGGCGTTCATTCGCTTCTCCGTGAAGCTAGCGAGTATATGTGGAGCTAGGTTTCTAGGACTTATTAGTCTTCTCTCTTGCAATGCCATGCTATTTTCAGTGATCCTTCCTCGCTCACCGACACGATGCATGTAAGTCGGTAAGCATTTATATGTTTGTGTATGTTCTAGCGAGCGAGACATTAGCACACACGGGGATGGGGACACAAACCGTGTTTCTCCGGTCGTCCTTCTCTGTTATCCACTTGTTTATGTATTCATTGCGATCACACACATACGTACATTTGTTCCAAAATTTGCTGAAAATTAGGGGGTACACCGTTATTTGAACTAACATATAACGAGTCACGTCCGGCAGGATATATGGCTGAAAATTCATTCACGTTGAAATTTGGGTATTATATGCAGCTTCTGGAAGGTTCAAAACATGAGAAATAAGACAACTAATGGCGAGAAAGTTACCTTGTATTTCTAGCCAGCTAGGTTCCTGCGTGTAAATTAAACAAAAAATGGATTAATTACTTGGTCGTCATCCATCTAGCATGCATTTACCTCAATTCTGATATTTTCCTCCCAAATTAAAACAACGTGTCACACGTCGAGAGGTACACGGTGCATCCTCTGATGTCTGCACATGCATGAAACTGAAGGTCAACTTGTGCAGTGTGTCATGCACTTTCCTTCTTTAATTTGTTCCTAGTACCAGTATGTTTCCCCTAATTTTTACCAATTTAGTACTACTCGTGCTTACTCCATTTATTATGCATGACGTCGTGATAATGTACCATGCACCTACTACCGTATGATGAAGCGTTCCAATTAATCTTGCATTAAACGATCTCACAAGAATGACGTACTTATATTCACACACAAGATCAATAATGACGCACGCTGTTACTCAGTTTTTTGTTTTATCAATATAGTAGAAAAAGAAATCTGCTTGAGATTATATTACTCGATCATTTGTCAGTTAAGCATTTGCGTCAGAACATACCATGGGCTATAGTCAACTAATTCAGAACCAGCCGAGATATATAGCAACTTGTGTTTGACATTCGCCTATTTAGAAACCAATGACTGATGTGTCGACAGACTTGACTCTGGCTGCAACGTCAACCCTTTTCGCTCGAGTTCTGGCGACAGCGTGTCATGTGCCAGAGCCCGTAGGCAAACGTTTGGCAAGCGGCATGCGTGTTGCCCATGAAATTTCCCATTCTACTATTTATTTGCTCGCTTGATTGTCACATAAGTAAGCAATCCAGGGGTCATCAAAACAGAACATCGCACACAAGGTTTATAAATTTTCTCAACCGTACCTAGTATGTTACATTTCTTCTAATAGCCCTTGCTTATTATTAGTCGAGATATTACCACCATGGTTGCACGTAAATTCTTAGTCCTCTCCGTGTTATTGCGCTGCTAATTTCACCGACTATTCTTCGATCTCTAGGTACATTTAACATATCTACTAAGGGATACATCATCTTCGGCCACCGTTGGAAATAGCTGGCATGCTTCATGCCAGAAATCCATTGTAGCCTCAACGCGTCCCGAACATCTCCATACAATTGAAATTAGTATATAATGTAATAAATCACCATACCTTGTATATCAAGCTTCTCGGACCCATTATATTTTACTGTGAATTTACCATGAATTTGGGATCAAAGTTTGACTATTCTCTGTAATTGAATCAAATCCCAAATTTGGGATCAAGTTATCTGGGCTCAATTCTCCCAAGACAGACTTTATTTTCTCCCCGTTGAGCCCACCAACTCGATCTGTCCCTCACTCCTTCCCTACTTGCAGCTGCAGCCCAGAAAGTTTGGCACGTTCGTCGGCTCTCGCAAACCAGCCTGCTTCGCCAATCATGAATATGCCGCTCACATCGTGGCCAGCTAGGCTGTTCGGCAAATGTTGTTTTGTTGTAATACAAAAACACTATACCAACAGTTCATAAGTTCATGCCAATAGGACAACCTAAGTGAAATTTATACTCTACTTGTTAACAATATTTTTTAGAAACATATATGGACATAAAAGTTTATTTAAATTTTCATCACAATAAATTGCATGAAAAATGAAACAAATTTGATGTTCGAGATGTTTGTACATATTTTTCTATAAACTTGCTCAAGGGTAACAAAGTTTGATTTAGACTAAATTTAAAATTAACTATAACTTGAAACTAAGACAACAGTGTTTTGACACTCAAAATTGTCCATTCAGTGAAGTTGTCAAAATGAGAAATGGACCTCACTGTAAGAAAAATGGACCTCGCCCACTTAGTTTGATTTTGGTGTTTGAATGACCAACATGACCAAATAGGACTAATGTGTTTGCAAGTGTTTATTTTATAGTTCTATAGGTTGCAAGACATGACGTGGATGAAGGCGACGTGATGATCCGAAGATCAACAACTCAAGTAAGACCTTAGAAACTCAAGAGACAATCTCAAGATCGAGCAATGTCCAAGGCATGAAGGTGGAACCAAGCCCGAAGAAAAGATCGCCAAGAAACAAGATGAAGGATGGGTCTCGGGGCCAGCGGACGCGTTCGTTGCTCACCTGCCACATTCGCTGGATGCCTGGTGTGCGTCGGAGCAACGCCAACGATCACCAGGGCCGGCTGTGCAACCGGAGCAGCAACTCTTGACACGTACAATGCACTTTTTAGCACTCGGGAACCCTCGGCGTGGCAGCGGATGCTAGATCTGTGCGTCCGATGTGGACAAGCCCTCTGTCCGATGCTTTTTGACACAATGCAACGGCTAGTTCGGTTCAAAGATCAAAAGAGCATCGGACGAGTCCGATGAACACCCTCTATGCGTCCAATGCACAGTAGACGGCTAGATTTTGCCTCCAACGGCTATATTCTCATTTGGGCCTATATATACCTCAACCAACCGGACATTTGACATGTGTGGAAGCAAGGAAACATATCTAGAGTGTTGACATACCAATTTAGAGCTCTCCACATGCATAGTGCTTAGTGATACATTTGGTGCTTCGTAAAAGTGCTTTACAAAGTGCTTAGGTTGATTAGACCACCGCTTATGCGCTTGCTTTAGACTTAGGCTTAGTGTTTAGTGAGATTTGTAAATCTCTCAAGAGTTGTACATCGGAGGGGCTCGAAGTATTGCAAGATCACACCAACCACGTTTGTAGTGTGGCCGCCACCATGTACTAAGGGAGCAAGGCCCGCGGCATTTCGGCCGGAAACTTAATAGTGAAGATGCCGGGGAGCATCCGGGAGAGGCTTGCCTAAGGACACATCTGTTGACACAAAAAGCGTCTCCTGTGCCGCACACACCGACAAGCCGAAGTAGCTAGCTTAACTTGAGAGCCCGGGTGTATCGATCCGGTGGCGTGCTAGTCAATTTGACTTGTAATTGACAAGGAGATAAACGTGAGATCAGGAACATGCCCGGTGAGACCAAGGCAGTTCCAAATGTACGGCCCTCGAAGCCACTTATGATGACATATAGCTATAGAAGCTATCGCCCATAAGTTTATGAACGCGTTCGCAAGCATGTACAAAACATGGGAGAGTACAGTTACCGAACGGGCATAAGAAGGCATGTTTGAACAAGTAAATGGATCATCAAAATATGATATCATAAAGCTCATGGCATAGATCGAATCAGTTGACAACATGATAGATAAAAGAAGGTAAATCATAAATATAAATCTAATCTAAATAGCACATGCATAGGTCTCATCCAACTAGTCTGCCGCACGTCTAGTTTTTCTAAACCCGTCTAGCTTAAACCATTAACAAGCTAATCCACCGCATGATACGGCTTGTTCTGGATCCAAACCACTTCTCACAACTAGATTAATCCACCGCATGAAACAATCTAATCATGGTAAGCTAAAAAGTACGCATATATCTAAATAGATCTATAAAGACTCATTACTCATGAAAGCGTATATGCACAAACATTAAAATACACATGTAAGCTCAATCTAATGATAAAGACAGAGATCTATTCCTATTAGTCCACCACACGACTAATCATCCTAAACCTTTTTCATCCTAACAGCAATCCACCGCATGATACACTGCAAGACTAGACGTTAACAGTAGACAAACCTACACATGCAAGTTATACGTAGATGCATAACCGTATTCGGCAAGCTTGCCGAATCGGGGTCCATGGTGCAGGAACAAGCAAATAAAGCACAAGCAAAGCAAACTAGAAACCTGCATCTGCCGCGACGATACCAAACCAATAGCAAGACCCACTTGCATTCTACTTGACATGAACCCACAACACGCATACAACCTAGATTGCCAAGACTTGGCCAATAAACACGATAGATTGACCATCAATGGTAAAAGTAAACATGAACATGTATAAAGACGATCAAATCTATAAAAGATCTTTGGCCAAGCAAGATCAATCTAAATTGGGCAATAAGATTGTGCAAACATAATTAAACAATGAATAAGAGCATGCAACTCGTGGTAACTTAATGAATCTATTAGATCTTGCCAAATCTAATAGAGTCGATAACTAGCTCCAAGCTAGATCTTAGCCTGCCGCACGACTCATGACCTAACAAAGAACCCTCTTGCTCCATAGCCTAAATCCGCCGCACGATACTAAGCATGGTAACAAGACTACTTGCATCACGATCTAAATCCGCGACGATACTAGACATAATGCAAGGTTGCCGGTACTTACGGAGGTCGACGGGTCGATGATTCCTCTCGCAGTAGATCGACGACACGACTTGGACTCGATAGGGGTGGCGCGGAGCCGGGTTGTTGTTGTATTGATTGATTGAGATATCTTACAGTTGCCTAGGGTCTAATATTTATACCCCGGTCTTGGTACGAGCCCTAACCGACTACAATTACAAAGAAGGAAAATCTAGTTAAAGATAACTTTTACTCCAAGTCTTTTTCGGAGTTGTTGATGGCGTGTACAATATGGGCCCTTTTCCCCGGGACAGCTTGCGAATCATCCACGATAGCCGCAGCGCTCGAAGTCCTCCCTGACAAATGACTCGGCTGAATGGTGATAACCTCCCGAATGCTACAGTTCTGCCGACCACCTTATGCTGCGTATGCCGCTTGCGAACACCTCTACGCAGAATGCCTTCAGACCGCCCAATTGTCATCCGGGCTTACCAAATTTTGGTGTTAACACATGCCCCCTCAATTTTGGGATAAAAGTATTTTTATTCCAAAATTGACCGCAGCCTTTTTCGTTTACTCAAGTCGATCTTTGTTCATCCGTTCATCGCCGCGCCCGTCCCGCCTAGAAATCCGAAACCCTAGAGCACTACCGGATCCCGATCCAAGTCTTCCATGGAGGCCTTCAACCCGATTCAGGAGGTAAACTTCACTCTCTTTTGTGTATTCGACAGCGTTGAGCTTGAATTCGCTTGTTTTATCGCGATTCGTCTCTTTTTGAAGGAATATGAGGACCAAATTTTGATTCCTACCGGGCGAATCAAGACATCTATTTTCTCGGTCCCGCAGGCGATTCGACCCAAATGAATTTATTGCGAAAGAAGCGGTGGAAGAAAACTTTCAAGACCGGCGTTTTCCCCAATTGCGGGGTGGCGCGATTGAGTACGGAAGGATGTTGTCGGCCAAAATAAGGAGTGAGAATTGGGATACTCGGGATATTTCCCAATCGTTTGGAGTTATCCCTCGTCAAATACTCCCAAGAATGAAGATCTGGCGATGGCGGCAACTCACTTTTGGTCTAATGCTACTAACTCCTTTATTTTTGGCCATGGTCCAATGATCTACTACTGGCCGATGTATTCATGATGACCGACCTGAACATTTACCGAGAAAGTGTGTCCCCGGGAATATTAGTATTTCAAATAAACAAACAAATGTGTGAAGACCGATGCTGCCCTGGACAAATCACATCAAGCTATACTGAGAATGAAGGGCTCACATCCGATAAGGAATACAAAGCTTTCTGAACCTCTGGCTATGTCGATTTATCTTCGTGGTGGAAAATCTAATGAGCCGTTTTGAATCACATGGTGATGGTGAAGATTTGGTTGCCAACAAAACACTTCCATCGGGCAAGTATCTTCCGGGGCAAATGACCTATCATATGATGCACCAAATCACCACCCAAATGTTTGAAGGCAAAGGTATCTCTTGTGTAAATGGTCCTTGGTGGTTAATTCAAATGTGGTTGCAACTATATATGCACAAGTTGGTTAGAGTAAATCTTCGTACTCTGGAGTTTCCCTCGATTAATTATCTTTGAAAATGAGGTGGCAACAACCAAAGCATACCAAACTTATGGAGAAGTCTGCATACGCTATTGTCATCAATGGAGACATTGGCCATCTCTTCAAACTCTTCTATAAAGGTTTTAATGAAGTGCTCGGCTTCCTTATAGAGAGAATGAAGATTTTACCTTTCCTTGCAAATTCAGCTATGAACAAGGTTGTGCGGACAATCTTTCAACGGGGATCTTCAATGCAATCATCAAACCATGTATCTTTGCCCTATGAGAATTTCATAATGGGAGGCAGGTGAAACCCACTTATGAGTTTTACTACCCAAACATGGTAGTAAGACAACTAGGGTGTGGTCAATTGCCTCCGAAGCTGTACTTTTCCAAAGTCATAAAACCAAGGGAGACCATAACTGAATCAATGCAAGCTGTAAAAATCTTCAGTTTAGAAGAAAATCTTCCAGAGTACAAGCCTCAACCCTTTGTCTTGATTGATCTTTGCTCACCCCTTCTTCCGGTCCTGGTGGGATGAGTTACATACTCATGTTTTTAATTCACCAATTCACCCTTGTTGTGAGTCATTAACTACATATTTTATACCGTCGGCATTAGTATAAAACTACCAAAACACAATAGCGATAGGGCTTTGAGCTAACCATTTCCACAAGTTTTGGTACTTCACTTGTTTTGCAGGGCAATGTTGAAAACATATACATATTGGGCCAAAAGCAAAGGAAAATATACAAGATAAGAATGGCCCAATGCAAAGCAAGGATAAAGAGAAGAAAAGCCCAAGAAATATGATTACAAATATCAAACATAAGCCCAAAAGGTCAAGGCTCAAATCCAACATGAAATCATATCGGGGCCGCAGGACATGGGTTTAGTATTTTGGGCATAACTTTCTCATACAAAATCGAATTCAGCGGGCCACCAGTCGAAACGAAGCTCACTCCGAGGCCCACGAGCTCCTGCAGAAGTTTCAGCCCAAACGGCCAAAGTTTGGGTGCGCCCGCACCTCTGGTGAGGCGGTTCGGGCCCATCCTTTCTCGGCGGTGCAATGAATGTCCGTAAAGTGGCGGTGCGGGGTGTGTGGCCACGTTCACTTTGAACCTAGATGCTGTAGTGAGGTTGGTTTGGAGGAATATTCCATGGCACATTCCTCTCCCCTCCTATAAATAGATGGCTCCTCCCTCTCATTCCAACACACCAATTCATACACAACACAAGGAAGAGCCACAATGTAGTAGAGAGGAAGAAGCTCCCACTCTCATTCTTCTTCTTCCTCTTCTTAGTTCTAATGGGGAGTGAGAGAGGGAAGGTCCCGGTGTACCCCCGGTGCATCGCGGTTCTCGGGTGGCCGGAGTACCGGACTTGTCGGTGCCCGCCACGCTTGTACCTCTACAACCTTCTAATCATTTTGGGTAAGAATGGTTGTGTCCCTCTTTCGGCTTATTACTCTTAAGTACATTATCTAACTGTTATAGACTTGCGGGATTGATAGTCGTCCTTCGGGGCGTTGCTCTGGTAGAAGGACCCCGGGGACGGGTAAGCCTTGTTAACACGCTAGAGTAATAATCACGAGTGTAGACGTGGTGTCTAGGCTAGTGGTTATCTATCTTTTGTGGAGCATCCCACGGTTGAGGGGGTAGGCGGTTGGGTCATGACAGCCTTGTCCGTCCTTTGTAATCCCCCCACGTTCGGGTGTGGCGCAGTGCTAAATGCCGGTCTCCATCCCAGTTTGGGCGATTGCCGGTGCCTGAAGTAAGGACATAACAGCCAAGTGATCTCTGCTAGAGAGTTTGAGCTCATAAAGATACCTCACCACCCATAGTTATCCTAGGGTGATTCTGTTCAAAGAGAAGTCACACAAACTGTTCCTCGTGGAAATACGATACCCTGAATACTTCCGGGTGAAATGCTATAACAACAATTCCGTACGCTTGCAGATTCTTCTACATACGTTAAGAAACATCAACAAGCATTTCTGGCGCCGTTGCCGGGGAACGGTTGTCATAATTCTCTCTAAGCCTAGAGCACCTGTGTATTGTATCCAAAAAATATAAATAGTTATTTATTTTACCTTTTTCCAAAATGAAGCCTTCTCCAAATTTAAAATCTTTCTGCTTCTCTAAAAGGGGGAGTTTCACAGGGCCAAAATCTTTTTCAAAACCAAAACTTTCATCCGGCTATGAACTCCACCCTAATTAAAAAAAAACTTTGGTTCGGGCACTCCTTCTCTGGTGACTATTTTGAAAACCTTTGTTACCACCGACGAGATTTCGAGGAATTATGTTCATGCCTGAGCATTCCTGGCATGATCCAAGAAATTCTCATGTGGAAGTTGTTTCCGTTCTCCCTCATAGGGAAAACAAAACAATAGTACACTATTGTCATAGGAAGTTTGAACGGGGATTGAGAACAACTCGAAGACAATTTTTGTCTAGCATTCTTCCCCATCAACTCCCTACCAAGGACAATCCTCGATTTCAAATAGGACGAGAAGGAGTCCATCGGTGCAGCCTAGGCCAGGTTTATAATGTTTATACATGCTGGCCTAGACTTGTCATTACCCGATAGTGTGCTTTTGCATATCTTTTGTTCGGTCTTGACATAGATGCTGCCCTATGCCTTGACATGATTTGTTGGAGGGTTGTTTGCACGTAAACCTACAACGGAACATAGAAAAATCCTTGAACACATCCTAGAGAAGCTTGCTTCTCCCATTGTAGAACCTATTCTCCTCCACATTAAAGGGCATGTCAAGCGTTGAGGAGCCCTCACCCGGTCGAGCCATTCCCGTACCGCCATTGGAACCGACTGTTGAGCCCTCTCCCGAACCACGAACACCGAAGGAAGGAATGCTTCGTCCTTCGGAGTTCACGATTGAATTCAAGGATGATGACGGAACCTCATAAACTGAGGTGTGCTACCCCTGAATACTTCTAGGTGAAATGCTATAACGACAATTCCGTGACGCTTGTGGATTCTTTCGCATACGTTAAGAAACGTCAACAACCCTACGTGTCAAGATCTTTTGCACGAGTTTGCTCTGCGGCGGTGAGGTAATCACTTTCTTTGTCTATTTTTGCTGTTTTTTCCCTTTCCTTCCCTTTCTAAATTTAATTACTACTCACTTTGCGGGACGTTGAGCCAATCTCCCCTCCTAGGGAAATTCAATATTACGTCGCAGGACCTCGCCCGGCTACGGGCGATGAAGGAATGACTATGAGAGCCTTTATGAACACTCATATGGCCTCTGTTCAGGCAAGACTAGCAAGCTCAAGGAAAAGGAAAGCTTCAGTCCAGTCAACTGGAAGTCCTCAAGTAGTCAGAAGGCAAAGATCTAAGAGAACCAAGCAAATCTCCAAGGTACAATACTCCTTTAATCATTTTCTAGTGAAGAGAATTTCCCTTTACTTCACTTCACTCTGTAATTGCAGATTGGTTCCCTTCTGACAAATCCCCAGGCACAAGGTGAAGGCTCCTCCCGAATCTTTGCTGAAGATTCAGAAGTTCAGAAAACCAACGAAAACATTGGTAACATTTGATCTTCACTCCTTCTTCATTTTTCTCGCCAAAACAATCGCAATGCTTTCATGTTCGGCCTTTTTCGTTCAAAACGGATGAAATTCTTGATGACATGGCGTAAGAATCTTCCAACAACAAGTCCGGCTCATCCGAGAAGACTCAATCTATGGGAGAAAGGGATCTTTGAACCGGCTAACACCGAACGTGAGGATTCTAGTAGGGAGTCTAGTAATGCTGATTCCCCTCCTTCAGGTGAAAACATTCGAACTAATGAACAAGGGAATTTGATCCAAGAACCTCATGTCATTGTGAGTTCGTCATCTGAGAGGAGCCATCCCAGAGAAGAGAGATCACCTTCTCCTGCAAACGTTATCAATTCTCCCGTACAGAGAGAGATAACTCAACAACCTTCTGAACAGGCAACGCTTTTCTTGACTTATGATTATCAAAATGAACACTCTTTCGGTTTGTTTGATACGCTTGTTATTCGGGATAAAGCCGAGCCGGCAACCAGCCTATCTCTCCTTCTCAAGGATTTCTGGATAAAGATGAGGAAATTACATCGGCAGAGTTTTTTTCGAAGAGAACCAAGCCCGGCTCAAGGAAATTGTCCTTCGATGGGCGTGATATAAGTGTATCAGTTCAAAATGCTAGCAGAATAAAGGAGCTGGCTGAACTCATTGATCAAGAGATCCCTGCTTCTCTAAAGTCTGCAATGTACTATGTACGTCATCTTGATAGCCAAATTATTGCGGTTGAGTCAGCAAATCAACATTACGCCTCAAAATCATCCTTGCCGACCGATTTAGAATCCAAGGAGAAAGAAACCAAGGAACTGTACTCAAAATGTGAATCCGAGAAGAATCTCTTGGAAAAATTGAAGCTTGAACTGAGCGAGAGTAAAAGACGAAGTCTTTGTTTGAGGCTCAACTAGCGTAACTGAACAACAAAATTGAAGAGCGGGAGAAACAGATTCTTTGGCTTGCCTGAATCTATAGATTCAGCCAAGAAGAAGGTGACAGAAAACCTCAAAGACCGTAGAAGAAGTGAAGGCCAAGATTTCTCACTTTTCAGATTTTGAAGCGAGAAGACCGAGAAAAATCCTAGCTGAGGTGAACAAGGCTCGGGCCAAATTTGTCTCTAATATGAGGGCCTTTCTGAACATGTGATTTGCTGTAAACAATTTGTTCGTACTCCGTCAAAACACCATACGTAGTTTCTATCTATTTATATCTGGGTGTGGCAAGAAAAATGATAACTCGTTCGGATTGAACTGTATGGCCACGGATTTTTATGGAAGTATATGCAGGTACTTGATACACACATGGATCAAAGGAAATGCAAAAAAAGAGTTGTGGATTGCCGGAAAAATGCTTGACAACCAGCAACAACACTGCTGTTCGTGAAACACAGAAATACGTTCACGGCGAAAACTGTGCCGGACATCAATCCTACTTGAATTAACATGACAAAACTCTGATATAGATCATCATATAAGATAGAAGATTATGTGTGGTTCTTACATTGGGGTTAGGAACAGGTGGAGATGACGGCGATGGCAGCCAACATCAACAATTGGTGACGACAGGGTCTGCGGTGAACGGAGCGACGTACGGTGATCGACGAGACTGCTGCGATTCAACTTCAGTGATGATTGTACACCACATGAGAGGTCAAGAGATGGATGAGAGTTGCAAGAGCAGCAAGATCAGAGAGGGAAATAGGTAGGGCGACCTCACCATGTCATGTATAGAACCGGCAGCGACGACGATGAGCGAGGTACTGCTGCGGGTTTGGGAAGACGGCAAGGCATGTGGTGGCCTCCATGTAGTGCTGAGGTGCTGTGCATCATCAAAACAGAGAGAACGCGATGAACATCAGTTTCATGGTGAAGAACAGGGAAGGCCACGAACCTACCACATGATGATGCGAAAGATTCCAGGATTCCAGAGGAGACGTGCAGCGGAAAATTGGAAATCACTACACTAAAAGGGATCGATGTTTGTGGAGAAAAACAGGGAGGAAGAAGGAGGAGAAGTTAGGGGCGTCCATGGCAGATGGGGAGGAGAATAGATGGGGCGTCCTTCTGTTGCGTGGCTGCAGAACAAGAAGAAGAGGAGAGAAGACGCATCTGTTCTGCAGAGGGAGAGGAGAAGGTGCATGGCTGCTTTCATGAGCCTTTCATTCTTGGAATTAGAGAGTGTTGAGGGTGAATAAAGAGGGGCTGTATAAATGGAATTATGAGAGCAACAATGCTGCAATTTTTGCATGGGGGGAAAGGATTGTGCGGCTACAGCAGGAAGTAGAGAGAGCGACTGGTGGCAGAGAGAAACCTGTCCATCTATTCCAGCGTGAGAGAGAAGGAATTGGTTGCTATTTTTGGATGGTTGCATGCAGAAACATAAAGGAGAGAACACCTGCCCTTTACTCATACAATAGAGGGAGGAGATTAAGAAGGGAACAATAAGCATTGACGGCTGTTAATTTTGCATGAGAGAAGGCAATTGTGCAAAGGAAGGAGAGTGCTGATCAAATGAAAAAAGAGGGAGGATCATGTTTATTTTCTTAATGCAATTGAAGAGGAGACAAGTGGGGCTAAATGATTGAGGAGTATTGTGTGTTACTGCTATTTGCATGAGGGGAAAGAGAAGGGGCGTGAGGGAGAGGGGCTGTCCATCTGCTGTGTGCGTGAGTGAGGGGGAGAGAAGAAGATATGGCTGAGGTTTTGCATGGAGGCATGCCATTGAAGTGGAGTAAAAATGGGTGCTATCAAGATGGAATTGAAGTGGTGTGATTGTTGGTTTTTCCATGAGGAAAAGATATGAGAGGTGGCTGGTTGTTATGTGCATACATGAGGGGAAGAGAGATTGATGGAGTGAAGGGTGTAGTCAAGAGAATTATGGAGAGGTGTTACTTGGAAAGTTAGGGGAAAATAATTATATGCTACTAGTTGTGCGTGAGAGGGGAGGAAACATTGCTGCTGATGCAATTGAAAGTATTATGGAGTAAAAGTATTGTTAGGAAAAGATGAAGACAAGTGTGACCAAGAGAACTAAAAGGAGGACGAATTATGTTGCTAATACTTTTGCATGAGAGTAAATGATTGGCGTAGGCAGCAGGAGGAAATGGAGTGAGAGAAGGATGTTGGGCTGAGTTGGGCTCAACTGAATAGCAAGTTCAAGAGAAAATATGTCTAAGTTCGTTCTGGACAAAGAGAAGGATTGGGCTGCTATTCATGGTAGAAAGAGAGAGTGGGTTGGCATAGGCTTAACTCAATTTGAGATGAACTTTGATTAAAAGAAAATTGACAGGAAACACTTGGCTCATATCACTGATCTACTAAAAGAGATAAAGGAGGAGAAAGATACAACATAGATTAGGTAGGATTTAAGTAGGATCTCAGTGATGATGAGATTTGGATCAAACCCTAAGCGCGTCTTGAAAACATTTAAATTCATTTTCCACGCATAAACACAATGCAAAGGCATGAATGCAACAAACCATTAAATTAAATTGCAAAAGTTTTAGAAACTCACATTTTCCACTATCTAGAATGTCAGCAACTTAACTATAGTTTATAAATTTTAGGAAATAATAAAATCATTTGTTGTTATTTAGTGTTTTCTAAGTCACATCCCAAGATAGAAATTTTGGGGTGTGACACTCTAGCGTGCTAGCAAGGAGAGCCCGACTGGCGAGGTCCTTCTACTAGAGCATCCACCACAAGGGCGGACGACGAACCCGCAACCCAACAACGACCAAGACCAACTCAAAGTAGAACTCTACATCTCAACTTGGCTTTGGTCTAAACATGTATGTATAATACATAAAGCATAAAGTTCTATATGACAAGATCATAACATGAAAACTATATACTAGTTCATATGCTAAGTTCATATCATAGGAACTATACTCTAGTTCATAAGCATAGCTATATTGATAATAAGAACAAGAACAAGATGAAGAACATGACATGAAGAACAATAAATTGATCATACCAAGTATCTCCATGTTGATCTCGATCTTCTATTACATCTTGCCAAGCTCTAATACTAACCAAAAAGTAAAAGATAAAAGTGGAGTAGGGAGAGAGCTCTTGTGTGGTGTGTACTTTGAGGTGAGGCTCCTACCCTATATTTATACTAATTATGGTCGGTTTGGTGCAGGTAAAAATGGAAGCACCCATGGGAACCGACCAAGCATGGGGCCATGCAACCGCCTGTCAAAGGGCGGTTCGAGAGGCGGTGCCACGGGTCCGGCCGGACCGGCGGTGGCCTCTCTCGCGACCGCCTTTCGCAGGTGGGCTCCTGGGCCGGCCTGGACCCATAATGCCTGGGTGCTTTGGTCCATCTCTTCCCCGACTTGGGCCTCTTGTGTTGCACTTGTTTGGTCGACGTGTTTTCAGTGTGCGTTTTCAATGAAGTTTGGCACATTCTCACTTGATTCCATGTATTTGTCCTGCAAAACATATTTCTCGGAATACAAGTGGAACTAGGTTAGAAGTAAAGGTATATGTGCCGTTGGTGTGCAAGATTCCCTGGAAAAAGACTTAAGTTGGCGGTATAAAATGGTCGATAACGACCGCCAACACTCTCCATTCAACACACACCACACAAGAGCCTCTCCCTCCACACTTGTATCTCTTTTACTTTTATTGGTTAGAGCTAGGAGCTTGGCAAAGATGTAATACAAGATCAAGTTCATCATGGAGATACTTGGTATGAGCAATTCATTGTTCTTCATGTCATGTTCTTCATTATGTTCTTGTTCTTACTTATCATTATAGTTGTGCTATAGAACTAGAGTATAGTTCCTCATGATATAATCATTGCATATGAACTAGGCTATAGTTTCTATGTTATGATTCCATCATATAAAACTTGCGCCTAACCATTCATACAATTTATAACATGGAGTTTAGATGGCGGTCTGTCGTACCTTCGGGTTTGCCCATATTCTAGCTCGTTGATCCGTAGGGTCAGAGTCCATGGGGGTATGGGTAGTTCCTTAGTGCACGCGGGCATGGAGCCCGGGTGCACGGGAGCCTTCGGGATATGTCGTTACCCTACGGTAGTGAGGTAGGCGGCAGGTGGTGACAGCCCTGTCCGTCCCTTGCACTCCTCCACGTCCGGGTATTGAGTAGGAGTTCTAAAAGTGTCTATCGGCTGGCAGACCAGCTACGGGCATCTCCCCGTCCATCTACCTCTGTCTATATATCTTGTATGATCATTAACTTGTTCTTTGCACAACTATATAGGATAGGCCTGCTCCAGCTTAGGTTATTCTTTTATTCTTATTCCATGAGATTGCTCGAGTGTATGTGTCAAGTTATCCTCTACCTATCCTGTCCATCCCTGTTATCAACCTTGGTCTAGTATACGATCATGTTATCTTGTCCATGTTCCTTTTAGAGACTTTTACACCATGCCTTCCCTATGGAAATACGATACCTTGAATACTTCCGGGTGAAAGCTACATCGGCATTTCCGTGCGCTTGCGGAACTCTTTCTGTTTGCGTTAAGAAACGCCAACACTAATGATAGTTGGTGAAAACCTAGACGTCGGTACTACCGAACCGCGTGACGAACCTCCTAAATTACAGGGCCCACCTGCACATGTCATTGTCCCAAAGACCTCTCGACAGCTATGCGAGATGCACCTAATAACTTAAGAAGCTGTCGGGTGTCATCGGGATCCCCGATTACACCTCATACCAGATCAACAAAGGAGTAGCTAAACATTACAACATTTGTTACAAAAATATAGATCGAGTGCGGAAGAACAATAACATAAATTTACAAATATATGAGTAAGTTACTTTTTGAGTAAACTTAACTTAATTGCGGAAGTAGAGTAGTACTATAGGGGACAACCAGATCATGTCGAGCCCACCGACACGACCTTGGTTAGCAGCCCGAGTCAGCACCTGCTACAAGGGTCAAAAGAACCCTGAGTACGGGAGTACTCAACAAGACTTAACCGGAAAGAAAAGTGAAGAAGACTCGGGAATGCGGGCTTTGGGAATCAAGATAAGGTCTTAGCAAGAATCAAGGACTCTTTTGCAGAAAAGCTTACTACGAGTGAATCCTTACTTTCAATCTTTTATTTCATATTAGTATATCATAGAATCTAGGTAACTCTATACTAGAACAATCACTCTTTAGACATTCCATTTTTTTTAAACCATCTCTTGTTCCATTATTTAACTATGATGTATGGGCAGAAGAACAGGTCTCCATATCCGAGAAGCAACGGCGACTCGCGAATCGATTAAAGCCCGGTGGGGATCCCTAACCACACGACATATGTAGCACTTAAGCTTGCATATATCAACCCTCACTCGGATCGTCCAAAATGGGACTGGGTCCATCACCACCCGAGAGTACGGTACTCCACCTCCCTACCCCGTCCTAATGACAGTTTGACCAGTAGAGTGGGTGCACGCTACTCCCCGCCATCTCTCCACTCCCGAAGGCGCGGTTGTCCGTTTCGATTTGGCACACCCCCGAGATCGGGCTTACGGGGCATGTGGCTAGTTAGGGTCGGTGACCTGGGGTGACAACCGTGCAGCCGTGCCATTGATCAAAAGCCGCGGGCGCAACTTGCGTTCAAAAGTCCCGATCTTTCAATCCAAACAACGGACGGTCCTTAACCGACACGGATGGGACAAGCACAGCTATGAAATCCTGGCTGGCTTATTAACCCTCGTCCGTCCGGTCTTATATTAACACTATTCCATTTTATCCATAAGATATTCCATCCTCAACATTGAAAACACTTTTGTTTTGAAAAGCCTATCTCATAATAAGCAAGGCTAAGCATACTAAGCATTTTTGAAATAAAAAGGTCAACAAGGATGATATTCAAGTAATCAAGGTTGGTAATGCAAGAATTAGGTTAACACTCAACTCCTAATTACTTAATGCACATATCATTAACATAAATGATATAAAAAATTTGTAAAACACAAGGAAGGGTTTAATGCATCAGGGGCTTGCTCGTGTTGCAGGAAAAGTTAGATTCCGTAGAAGGATCACCGAAATCACACTTGACACCGACACCTATGGGGATACACCTTCTCCAAAGCTCGGTCATCGTGAACCATATCACTCTCTCGTTTACTACACGTAAATGATGATGCATGCTTTAGCATGATGAAGTATAAATATGATGCTTGATGGATCCATGAAATGATAAACAACTTGAGTACAACTTTCCTTCACGATAAAGTTGCAACCCAACAAAACCAACTTGTTGAACTACTTCTATCACTAAAGGAGTTCTCAAGGACCATTTGAGGGTTAAGATCCAAGATTCACCAAACAATCTCAAATCACACAAAAACCTAAGTCATCATACCCTAAACACTTACTTTTTCTAATAAATAAATAAAGCATAAAATAGAAAATAATTTAAACAATTCAAAATGACTCCAAACTTTTTATACAAGGAGGTCATAGCATAAAACAACACCGAATAAATTTTCATGATTTTTTGAATAATATTTTATTTTCTAAAAACCATGGAAGATGCATTTTTCACGTAAAGAATGTATTTTTAAATCATGCAAGGACTACTCAAAATCAAAGTTTCAAATTTTTCATGGATACACAATATCACAGGAAGGCTATACAAAAATTTTTAGAATTTTTGAATCTATTTTGAATTTCTATGAATTTTGAAAGAAGCAGCACTATTCATACATAAAGAAAAATGACAAAACAAATTTTAAATGAAAATCGGCCATTGGGCGAAACCGGCCCGGCTCGGCCCAAATCAACGGGCCGGCCCCGCAACTCCTCTCCCGCCTCCCTCTCTCATGTGGACGCCGGGGGGCGGGGCCGGGCGTCGGGGCGGGGGTTCCCGCGGCCCGACAAGACCATGAGCCCCACTGTCCTCGACATCGCGCATCTCACGGCACCCCAAGCTCATACTCTAAGGCACGGTGGCATACTCGGCCGGCGGCGATGGTGGCCGGCGGCGCGGCCACGTGACTAAAGAGCTCCCCGGAGCCCTCCCCCGACGACGGCGAGCACGGCAACACCTTCAAGATCGCTAAGGGCGATCCTAAGCCCCCAACTAATCGACCCAAAACAGCCTTAGGCGGGGCGCGACCTTGTGTGCGGTGGAGCGGCAACGCCAAGCTTCGTCGGCGGCATGCGTTCCGGTGACCCTAGCGCGGCAACCGGCAAACGGGCGACACGAGACCGCGACCGGAAGCTCACCGCGGTCTTGAGCGACAAGGTGGTTGGGTCGGGGGCGAGCGGAGGTGGGTCAACGGGCGGTGACGTGACGGCTACGGCGGCTCCGGTGGCAATGTCGGCGTTCCGACGCGTCTAGACCCCGGCCCCAAAACTAGCGAGCGCCACGAGCATCCCAGTATGACGAGGCGAAGCTAGAGCTTAAGTTGGTTCGTTGCGAGGCTGACGAGCGTGCGGCGACGGTGAGATGAGAGCGCGGCGGCGCGGTTACCGCCCAGGGGGGAAGATGACGTCGGCGCGGTGGTTTGGTGGGTTTGGGGTGGCGCGAGTGGGTTCAAGGGATCTTGCGAGGGGATGCGGCGGAGCTCGTGGTGCGGTCAAGTGCAGCGAGTAGAGCTTGTTAGCGGCGGCGCAAGGCGGCGGAGCAAGGCACGACGACGGGCGGAAATAGAGGGAAAACGGCGGCGGCGGCGGCGGCGTTAAATACGTCGGCCAAGGCACGGGGAAAAAGCGACCGTGGGAACATCACCTTGCCACCGCGACACGGACGGATAAGCTCGGCGACCGAAATTGGCCGGATGCCACGGCGGCGGAAAAGATCTCCGGTGAGATCTTTGCCACCCCTCGGTACTGTAGCACTCAAACCCTAACTTGTTGTTTTTTTACGCCAAATTCTCCCAAAATTTGAAGCCCGAACTCGAAAATCTCCAAGAATGAAATTTTCTCAACTTTTCAAGCTCTACACTTTTCATAAAAGGATCATTTTCAAATTCGGCCTCAAAAATTGAGTTTTGAAATAGGGATAAAATAAAGTTTAAATGGAATTCAAAATTACTTTAAATTTTATATAAAAACATGAAAAACTTCAAAAACCAAAAATGTACACCAAGAAAAGACAAACACTTTTGCTTTTGGAACTTTGATCAAATTTTGCATAGATTTTGAAATATCAAAAAGGGGGTAAAAGGGCGGAGGGAAATCACTACTACAGGATTGATTTTGCGTGGTGTTCGATTTCATTTTCCGTGGCGGGCACTTGAGAAACCACCACGGTTAATGCTCCAATTTTTCGTGGCGGTTTTTTTCTAATTTTCCGTGGTGGTTCTAAAAATCGTCATGGTAAATGTATTAACCGTGGCGGTTTTTATATTTAGCCCATCACGGTAAATCAGGCCCAATTCTAGCGACCCAAAGCCCATTTGAGAGGCCACATATATATACGACACTAGGGTTTCTCACTCACTTAGCTTCGCCGAGTCTTTCTCTCCCTCACCCCTCTCTCTCTCGAGATCCAAAACCTCCTCTCCCTCACCCGGCCCCTCTCCCTCACCCGGCCCCATCCTCTCCCCACGGGCGCCCTCGCATGGAGCACGGCATCGGCGGCGGGCGCGGCGATGGGATGGCGGCATGGTGGCCGGCGGCTTCCGGGGGCGTCGGCCGGCGGCGGCGGATCCATGGCGCGAACTCGGGGCGTCCGGCGGCGGCGGATCCATGGCGCGCGGCTTCGGCGTCTACGGTGGCGGTGGATCCATGGCGCGCGACCTCGGGGCATCACGGTGGCGGCGGCGGCAGCGAAGCTCGGGCGTCGATTTTCGCGGCGCGGGCGGATCCATGGCGCGCGCGGCTTCGGGCGCCCCCGGCGGCGGATCCATGGCGCCGCGAGCTCGGGCGTCCACGGCGGCGGCGGCGGATCCATCGTAGCGACTTGGGGCGCCCACGGCGGCGACGGATCTCCTTTGGCTGGCGGGCGGCGGCAAAGACGAAACCCAGATCCGGGCCCGTTAGGGTTTCAGATCGATTTTCTTTTTTATTATTTTATTTATTTATTTACCGTGGCGTTTATCCGGTGTACCCAAAAACCGCCACCGAAAATGCTTCTATTTTCCGTGACCCTAGCTCGGTGGCGGTTCCATAAACCGCCACCGAAAAATCAAAAAAAGACCGCCACCGAAAATCATTCTGTCTTTGGGGTAAAAATAGGATTTTAAAACTTTTAAAATTACCTTTTTGGTTCACCTTTGAAAACTCTACACTTTTATTTTAAAACCAACCACAAATTCTTTTTAGATTTTGAACCACGAGAAAAAGGGCAAAAAGGGTTGAAATTAGGGTTTTTCCGACACATGAAATAACAATTCAATTCAAACTTGAATGTGATAAAATTTCAAACCAACAATTTATAAATATAAAAACAATCACCCAAACACATAATTAGGATCAATCACATGTGATCAAAATAAATTCACACTAAACCCTAAAGCACATACAATTTCTAAATAAATAAACTTATTTTTATTAATGCATTGAAAGGTTATCCAAAATGCATGCTTTGCAATGCAATGATGACATGATCAAAATTTTAATTGCTCATTAACATCTAGGATGTTACAATCATTCCCTTTAAAAAATCTCGCCCCGAGATTTCGGAGACAAAACCCGTGGGGCAAATAATGGGTAAGCAAAAAGTGTCAAACACAATGACTTGCAAGGAGTTTATAAGACAACAATGATTGATTCAAAGGTTGCAACCGAAATGAAAAGTTGGTTGCAATAACAAAGGATGGTGATAAAGTTGCATTCTTTAGACCGGTTTGGTCGATAAAGTTGCATTCTTGCAAGTGTGACCTCTTTGGACATCCAAAGCCTGCTAGTGTGATGATCCGGATCGTCTACGCATGCACCAAGAATGAGGTGATTGAGTGGATTACTAGGAGGACGAGATTGACGGCGACCTTTATGGAGTGCGGCCGCTGTCACCTGAACTATGATCGATAAGGATAGGGATTGCACTGGCAGCAATCGATATGCTTGATGATGATGAGATTAGAAGCTCTACTCGAGAGTTGTATCCAAATTCTAACAAATCACATCTATATATCCCGTTACACTTTTGCAGATCCTCTTTATGCCCCCGATAAGTCTGATTGGGAAGGGGTCTTTGGGCGTGGCCACTGGCGATAGAGATACGGAGGCATCACGAACAGCAATGTGCTAGCACAATCCTCCCTCTCCCGATGCCGAGAGGGAGGCGCTTTACACTCGCTCCGTCAACCAAGCTTGCCTTGACGCCGACAACTACTCAAGATGCGACCAGCGAAGATGTCGAGGGCGATCTCCAGTGGGCAGCAAAAGGTTGTGAGGAGGCGCCCAAGATGGTGGCCATGGTGGTGGAAGCAAATCGGTGCCCGGCCGATCCATGCAGCTCCGCCGCTGTTGGGGAAGTTCTGGGCACTCCCGGGAGACGAAGCTGACTCCGACATGGACGAAGATCTCTCGACGCCGGAGTTCGTCAAAGAGGCAAAGCAAGCAGGATTCTCCATCGATCTACTTCGCACGGCGGAACAAGCCTGGATATAGGTAAATCGGTAAAGTCTCGATGATCTTCGTCTTTCAAAGAAGATCATTACCACGATGGTTCAGAGAAAGCTTTTGGGAGTTCCATGGCAGGGACCTCTACCCGAACCTCATGTCTCGCCGCCAAGAACGTTGGGTGACGCCCTTGCCAAGGCTATTCACCGGAGCTCGGTATCTTGTCATGGGCCACGCTCGTCGGTGATCCAACCTGGGCCGATGAAACAGGACAATTCAAAAAAAAAATTGAAAACCAGTGTGTCAAGGGGGCCGATCCGGTTTTTCCTCCACTTACCGTCCCACCTACTCGACGACCGGGTCGCGAGTGGTGCACACCGCGGTGGTCGAGGCCGCCCGCTCCTCATCCCGGGTTTCGGGATCGAATCCAACTCGGCCCGGTGTTGGTATTTATTAAGTGCCAAAAGAATATGAAGGATTCCGCAAGCGCACAGAATACCATTGTAGCTTTTTCCTAGGAGAGTATTCTAGAGTATTGTATCCACAGGGAAGCTTTGGTTAAAGAATCTATTAACTCACAATCATGCATCGACTAACTTAGCAAACCACTAGACTAAAGTGAGGGGGTAACTGATAGATGATAGGAGTTATGAATAATATAAATCACACAAGAGAATTCCTATGATAAATGTGTAGTAGCAAGTTGAGAGGACATCGGGAGAGATCTAGGTTCCTATGTACTTCTCTATTACTTAGGTTCTATGATAGCAATCATACCAAACACTTTGGGACATCAGAACACTAGCCACAGAAAGGGATGAGAAGGGGGCTAGGAAGCTCTGACAAGATCCTACAAACACCAACCCAAACGTGGTGGAATACGTCGGCCATCAGGGTTGTCACCACCTGGGGCTACCACATCCTATCCGTGGGATTGGGTGCAATCTCAGGTAACCTCTAGTCTAGACACCATGTCTACACTATTAATTACTACTCTAATCTCATGAAAACTAGAGCACTCGATGCGAGCGAAGATCCCATGCAAAGGCATAACAACTATGCTAACCAATTATATGAAAGACATGAAAGTAATAGAGAAGATAAATATATAATAAATCATAAGTCTTACAAAGGAAAGATACAAGACATACCAAACCCTGAAGACTCCTCCAGAACCGGAGCGTAGCTCCGCTCTCCCTAATTCCCTAGTTGCTAATCTACTACATTGGAGAGTTTAGCCCTAATTCTCTAGTGGAGAGGTTGTCCTCACATTAGGACACCTCGATGACCAACAGTCAAGAGATAATGAATGGAATGAAATAGGGTTTCACCCAGGGGTCAGGGGGTCTTGTTATATAGCCCCAGAGGATGCACCACAGCCCTTGGATCAAACCGACCTTGATTGATGGCCTAGATTACTCCTTAATGGCGGTTGTAACCGACCTAGAAAGCGAGCCCGAAAGTGGGCCCCATAAGCGGGGGCTGCGCCCATGGGCCAGGGTGGCCATGCCCCCAGTTGGGATTTTGGGCCCCAACCTTCGCGGGTGCGTAGATCTCGCCAATAGCTTTCCGAGAGAGGGGGGATTGGAAACGGAGTCAGGATGAGAAAGTTATGGCCGTTTTAGTGAACTACGCTTCCTCGCAACCGATATCTTTTGATTACGGACTCGAATATAGCAAACAATATATCCGTTTCGATTGTCTCGATGAGCTCTTTGCAATGGTGCCATCTTGGAATATGTTTAGAACATGTTTACTCTTCATATGCTTTACAAACTCTAGGCTTTTCTGTTTAATCCACGAAAATATATAAATCACCAAAACTCGTGGAATTATGTCAAGTAAAGCCCCCTAGTCTATGTGATTATTCATTTTAAGCCCTTATTTCATATTTAGTTGACTACTAATATTATGCTATAATAGGTGTCAACAACTCCCCCAAGCTTACCCTTTGCTAGTCCTTAGCAAAATTAATTTACACTTGAGTTTGGATTAGGAGTTGCCGCAACGCTTTCACGCCTAAAAAGTACACATGCTTTCAAACAAAATTTCTCCTCCGGATTAGAATAAACTTTTCCAACTTTCAACTCACCCATATTACCTTTAACCATGGAGCTTATACCCTTTTCTTAGGATCTTGGGCAATTGAAAGATAGAACAATCAAGTCAAGCACCATGTCTCAAACTCTTTTGTTCAACTATCATTCCGAGTTTTTGCAGGTTTTCAAAATAAAACTCAAAGTTCCTTAGTATGACCCTTTCTAGTCTCTCATTTGTGGTATTTGTGGATCCTCACTAGGCAATAATGTTGTGTTGCCTTTCTCTCATAATATGTGGTATTTTTAGAATAAGGCAAGAGGGACACTATGCCTTCTTCTCTCTCACCCTATATCTAAGGCTTATATGTAGAGTTCATAGGTGGGAGAAAACTAAATCTACTTACTAAGCATATATTGTAAAAAGTCAAGCAATGGATCCAAGGTCACGAGTCATACTTGCATGTGCATGTGTATGGTGTAGTGGAATGAATATGATGGTAGGTGTATGAGGCTTAATGAAGTGAAAGCCTAATTCTACTTTGCTCTGTAGGAAACATATCTCTCTCTTTGGGATTTTGAAAGTATTTGGGAGAACACGGGTTTGTATACACTTTCTTTTTTTCTTTTTTCTATATATTTTTTTTTTTCTCTCTTCTTTTTTTTTTTATATGGAGAGGCGAGCATCTAAGTACCCATTGTTTTATTGCGGACACTTGTCCTTTTTTTTTTTTTTTTTTACTCTCGTTTATTCTTCTTCTTCTTTTTTTTTTTTTTTTGACTATACAACCCAAGCCTCTTTTTTTTGCAATAAACTTGTAGAGAGATAAAAAACAGGGGATAAAGGAGCTTTATGAGATGTGGGCTAAGTGGATATGTGTGGAGAATATTTTTGGTTGCTCTCTCCCGGGGTAGGAGTAGAACATTTTTGGTGGATCTATGGTGAATATTTGGTGGATGCGTACTTCCAAGGTAGAAGTAACATAAGTGCAAGTGGAATAGAGTGGAGTGGATGAGTAGCAGTACGACAAGTTTTAAAGGGTCAACAAAGATTGACCAAACTCAATACAAAGTAAGAAGCCTATATATATTAAAAGGGGTTTTTCTAATCTAAGAAGCATGTATATATGGTCGTACTTTCGGATAGCCGTACTCGGATGGTGTCACCCATGTTCTTTGCTGGTCTCACGAGTTGGAGATGAGCATGGACGTAGGGCAGCATCTTGTTTAGTGTGCATGCTCGTAAGACTTTCACTTGTTGAATTTTGGAGAGATCGATAGACTTCTCCACCTTTTTGCTCAAAGTGTGTCCTACTTGCAAAGTGAAGGTAGAGATCAAGTGCATGGGCTCTCGTTGGTGGGAAAACACCAACGAGAACCAAAACCATAGGCACATTAAACAAGATAGAGTTGATTTCTTATATGCTTTGGTTAGTCCTAATCGTTGACGTTTCTTAACGTATGCAGAAGAATCCGCAAGCGTACGGAATTGTTGTTATAGCATTTCACCCGGAAGTATTGAGGGTATCGTATTTCCATGAGGAACGGTTGTGTGATTACTCTCTTAAACGAGTCACCCTAGGATAACTATGGGTGGTGAGGTATCTTTATGGGCTCAAACTCTCTAGCGGGGATCACTTGGTCGTTATGTCCTTGCCGGGCACAGGGAATCGCCCAAACTGGGATGGAGACCGGCAATTGCACCGCGCCACGGCCGAACGTGGGGGGGATTACAAAGGGACGGACAAGGTCATCCACGACCCGGCCGCCTACCCCTCAACCGTTGGATGCGCCACAAAGATAGATAACCCCTAGCCTAGACACCACGTCTACACTAGTGATTATTACTCCAAGCGTGTATACATGGCTTACCCGTCCCCGGGTCCTTCTACTAGAGCAATGCCTCGAAGGAACAACTATCAATCCCGCAAGTCTATACTTGACTAGATAATATGCTTAAGAGTAATAAGCCGAAGAGGGACACAACCATTCTTACCCAAAATGATTAGAAGGTTGTAGAGGTACAAAGCGTGGCGGGTCCGACAACAAGTCCACTCGACCCACCCGAAACCCGCAATGCAGGGGGTACACCAGGGACTCCATGGAGAAGAGGCCAAGCCCTCTTCTAGCCTTCCCCTCTCACTCTCCCTTAGAACTAAGATGGAGGAAGAAGAAGAATAAGAGTGGAGTGGGAGCTTCTTCCTCTCTTCTACATTGTGGCTCTTCCTTGTGTTGTGAGGAATTGGTGTGTTGAATGGAGGAGGAGAGGCCCTCTACTTATAGGATGAGAGGAGGGGCTAAATGCAAATCTACCACCATCAATGTACCAAACCGACCTCCTCCTCACGGCGTCTAGGTTCGGTGAACGTGGCAACCAATACCGCCATACCACTTTTTCGGACCTTGATTGCACCGCAGAAAGGCGGGGCCCGTTTGGCGGCCGCTTAGGGGTGCGGCCGCACCCCCAAGGTGCGGGGGCGCACCAAGATCTGGGCCGATTGGGCTCAAATTTTGTGAGCTTGTCCGTTTCGTCGTTAGCTTCGTTTTGGCGGGTGGTACAATGAAAACGGAGTTCGTATGAAGAAGTTATGCCCAAAATACTAAACCCATGTCATGTGGCCCAATGTCATTTCATGTTGGATTTGGGTTTCCACTTCTTGGGCTTATGTATAGATGTTGATATTCATGTTTATGGGCATTTCTCCTCTCTTCTCCTTGCTTTGCTAATGTCCATTTAGGGCCTTGTTATTCTTTATACGTTTTCCTTTGCTTTTGGCCCAAAATGTATATGTTTCCAACATTGTCCTGCAAAACAAGTGAAGTACCAAAACTTGTGGAAATGGTTAGCTCAAAGCCCTATTACTATTGTGTTTTGGTGGTTTTATACTAATGTTGACGGTATAAAATATGTAGTTAACGACCGTCAACAAACTCCCCCACACTTAGTCCTTTGCTCGTCCTCGAGTAAAGGCTAAGGACTAAGATGGGTCATCTCCTTGATATGTAACCTACATACAAGTTATTCCAAGCTTCACCTGCACTTGTGAACCTTTGGATGCGTCTACCACATTTAATCTTGGGTAATTGAATTATGGAACAACATAGATTCAAATCCCCTTGCTTCAAATAAGTGCAGGAACTTGGGTTTTCATTTGATTTTGAAAATATAAATATAGCCTTGCTCCTCAAATGATTCACTCAGATCACTCAATTTGTATGTGGTTTCTTCACCAAAGGCTTAGATTTGCCTTTCTTTTTCCCTACCAACTATATAAGGCTTTTTGTGGGGTTTTGGGTAGGTAAAAGAATGACATACTTGTATCATGTCATGTTGCCTTAGTCAAAAACCGGACCACATGGAGAGACTAGTCATAGGCCTATATCAAGATGTGCAAAGTGTGTGGAACATTTTTGTGTACTCCGGGTATCATGACTCTCTCTTTTTGGTGGAATTTATTTGAAGGAGGTATGGGCTACATTATTCTTTTCTTTTCTTTTTTTTTTGGACCAGTCTTGACTTGACTTCCTCTTTTTTTTCTTTTTGGAGGACACATGTCCATATTTTCTTTCATCATTTTCTTTCAAACATAGCCCATACTTCTCCTTTGGTATCCGGGATTTTGGTGAGAGGTCATGATACAAATGAATGGAGTATATTTTTAGTGGATGGAAAGGTGCATGTTGTGCGCAACTCTCGGTGTGTAAAAGTCGGCATTTTTTATTTGTGGGTGTACGTGAATCTTGATCTTGGGCATATGAAAAGAATCTCAACATAGGTCACAAACAATTTGACATAGGCTCACCATGAAAACAAGTAGCATATGGCTATGGTTTATTCTTTTCATGAATGATCATCATCACGTCATATGGCTCACGGTGGGAAATGCATATCATTGAGGAGCATGCTAATTGAATTTTGAATTTTTGAAAACAAATCCCAAGTTCATATAAAAGAGCAAGGTTCATATCATCGGCTATATCACATATTCCAATTACTTAGATAACATGGGGTCCCTATGATAAGTGGTTCACAAGCTATAGGAATATTAGCAAAAGGAATAAAGAGTATGCACATTTTATCAAAGGATAGCATGGAGATGGAGCTTTTTCAAGAAGTTTTGTCTTTTTGATTTGTTCAATTTTAAACTTCAAAACTTTTGGGAGCGTGAGAGAGGGAGTTGCACAAACCACCTTTTGAAGAGGAAGGAGTTAATGGTAGCCATTCGTTTCGATCCTTCTCCATCGTGAATTGCTCGGTGTTCGTGCATTTGTGTCGGGGAGATCTCGGATGGGTGTGCTTGTATGCTTGAGAGATCTCCCCACACTTATTCTTGTACTGTTTTATTTTAAACAAAGAAAACAAAACAAACACATGGCTCTATCGGCAAGAATACCGTGGAGCCTTTATTATCATTATTATTTTTTTTTATTTTTTTATTATTATTATATAAATCTTTTTTTTCCGTTCACCTTAGCATCACTTTCGAGGCAAGGCTTAAAATAAAAAGCAGTGTAAGCAAAGCCTTGATTCATCTCCAAGATAAGATACTTCCAATGATCATGACAACAGAGCTCTAAGTTCATTAACCTAGCTTTGACACCATATCAAAGTTTTGATTAAAGGAGATCATTTTTAACCTAAGCACCACGCTTAATTTAAAAAGATCTATGGATGTCTTGTTAACTAGTTCATCCAAACTAGAGCATAAGCCATAACAAGGGAAGCATGGAATTGTATGTTCAGAACTATGGAGACAAATATGAGTAAGAGTGTTTGGTGAACATTTATTTCCTTTGCATACGGATATACTTAGGCAAAGCATCTATGGATGAAGCGTCGAAGTTGTTCTTTGCGGTTTGCATGATGGCTGCCGGGTGCACCTCAAGGCTAGGCCACACACACACACGACGTGTATGCGGGCCATGGGCCTTGATGATAGCCGCAAAGAATGAGAGGCGAGCCCTTCTTGCTTGTTAAAGCTAGGAAGGGTGGAGTCAGGCGACCATTAGTATGTTTCTTGACTTTATGGGGCCAACTTTGCTCCTCTTTCTCTCTTATTGTTTTTTTTTATATCTATATTTTTTTTTTTACCAACACACTCTTTTTTTTTTTATTTTTTTTTTTCTCTCCTTTTTTTTTTTTTCACTTTCTCTCTTCTTCTCTTTTTTTTTCAATTCTTTTTTTTTTTTTTTTAGCAAGGCGAGGGCTGACATCATCTTTTATTCACCCATTTTTTTGTATGATCCCTTGGTGGATGGAACTTGGGATTGTCACCATCTTCCCCCACACTTAGACTTTTGTGAAAAAGTCAAGTGTGCAAGGTCCGAGTCTACTCTTGAGCATGTTCCATCACCCATGAACATCATAACTTTTTTTTTGGTGATGTAGCCCTCATGTTCTCGAGCGTCGCATGCGTCTTTGTTCTTCTTAATCGATCTCCACCTGAAATGGTTAGCGACAAGAATACCCGAAGGTGCATACTAACTTGATAACATGTTCTTGCTTTTATTAACAAGAAGAAAGAAAGGCTTTTTTTGATAGTCCGGGGTATCTCCCGGCGGTGCTTTCTTTTATGGTCGTAAGCTTGACCGTGGGAAAACATCTTAGCTGGCGATGGTGGTGAAGTTCCCAGTTTCACCACTAAGAATTTTAGCATTACGCTCAAGCCGCAAGGTTAGCGTCATCATGCTACTACGAGAATTGCAACCATTCTCTTAAAAAGGTTTACAAAGAGAACCAAAAGATGGTTGTAATTTTCATGGAAGCACTCGGCTAGAAGCAAGACAAACTCAAGATGACCCAAAGGTGAGCATGTAGGAAGTCTCAATTGACAACTTGTTATGCTCAAAAAAATAGATTTCCGCTTGGTCTCAAGAGTTGTCGCCGTGCATGTCCATGGCACATGAGGGTTTATCCTCAAAAGATGTGTCATGAAGGATGAACATTGAATTTTGACCATTGTCAAGAACAGCGTTTTGTTGGCGGAGGGACAAGACTTGTGTTCGAGTGAGGGCGACATGTGTTTCGTTTCACTAAGATGCGAAAGCAACTTGGGTGAAATGAGCAGAGTTATGAACTTCGCCTCCTCGAGCGGGTTTTGGTTGGGAAGATGCTTTGCCTTTGGGATGTCTAGGTGAGAGGCGTAAGCAATCTTTTCCCAACTTCTTATCACGGCTCCCCTCTATAGGTTTTTCGTGAAAAGCTTTTTTTTTTCGAGAGGGTAGCCTATGAGAAGATCGAAACCAAGGATGGGATAGATATGGAAGTCTAAAGCGCACCTCCGTTTTACGAGGTTCCATCGGCATCCTTGAATTCAATCGCGAACTCCGAAGGACGAAGCATTCCTTCCTTCGGTGTTCGTGGTTCGGGAGAGGGCTCAACGGTCGGTTCCAATGGCGGTACGGGAATGGCTCGACCGATGAGGGCTCCTCAACACTTGACATGCCATTAATGTGGAGGGGAAAATGTTCTACAACGGGAGAAGCAAGCTTCTCTAGGATGTGTTCAAGGGTTTTCCTATGTTCCGTTGTAGGTTTATGTGCAAGCGACTCTCCAACGGTCATGTCAAGGCATAGGGCAGCGTCCATGTCAAGACCGAACAAAAGATATGCAAAAGCACACTTTGTCGGGTAATGACAAGTCTAGGCCAACATGTGTAAACATTATGAATCGGCCTAGGCTGCACCTATGGACTCCTTCTCATCCTATTTGAAATCGAGGATTGTCCTTGGTAGGCATTGATGGGGAAGAATGCTAGACAAAAATTGTCTTTGAGTTCTTCTCGGTCCCCATTCAAACTTCCTACGACAATAGTGTACTATTGTTTTGCTTTCCCTATGAGGGAGAGTAGAAACAAATTCCACATGTGAATTTCTTGGATCATGCCGGGAATCTTTGAGGCATGATCATAATTCCTCGAAATCTCGTAGGTGGCAAACATAGATTTTCAAAATGGTCACCAGAGATGGAGTGCCCGAACCAAAAGTTCTTTTTTAAATTAGGGTGAGTTCATAGCCGGATAAAAATTTTGGTTTTGAAAAGATTGTGGCTCTTGTGAACTCCCCATTGAAGCGAGAAGGTTTTGAAATGGAGTAGGCTTCATTTTGAAAAAGAAAAAAAATAACTATTTTTTTTTTTTTGGATACAACACACGGGTGCTCTAGGCTCAGAGAAAATTACGACAACCGTTCCCGAAGCGGCGCTGAAATGCTTGTTGCGTTTCTTAACGCGATATGCGAGGAAGAATCCAAGCGTACGGAATTGTCGTTATAGCATTTCACCCGGAAGTATTCGAGGTATCGTATTTCCACGAGGAACGGTTGTGTGATTACTCTCTTAAAGAGAGTCACCCTAGGATAACTATGGGTGGTGAGGTATCTTTATGGGCTCAAACTCTCTAGCGGGGATCACTTGGTCGTTATGTCCTTACTTCGGGCACCGGGAATCGCCCAAACTAGGATGGAGACCAGCAATTGCACCGCGCCACAGCCCGAACGTGGGGGATTACAAAGGGACGGACAAGGGTACATCACGACCCGGCCGCCTACCCCTCAACCGTTGGATGCGCCACAAAAGATAGATAACCCCTAGTCTAGACACCACGTCTACACTAGTGATTATTACTCGGCGTGTATACAAGGCTTACCCGTCCCCGGGGTCCTTCTACTAGAGCAATGCCCGAAGGAACAACTATCAATCCCGCAAGTCTATAACACTAGATAATATGCTTAAGAGTAATAAGCCGAAGAGGGACACAACCATTCTTACCCAAAATGATTAGAAGGTTGTAGAGGTACAAGCGTGGCGGGTGCCGACAAGTCCAAACTCGGGCCACCGAAACCCGCAATGCACCAGGGGGTACAGGGACTCCATGGAGAAGAGGCCAAGCCCTCTTCTAGCCTTCCCTCTCTCACTCTCCCTTAGAACTAAGAAGGAGGAGGAAGAAGAATAAGAGTGGAGTGGGAGCTTCTTCCTCTCTTCTACATTGTGGCTCTTCCTTGTGTTGTGTGGAATTAGTGTGTTGAATGGAGGAGGGAGGCCCTCTACTTATAGGATGAGAGGAGGGGGCTAAATGCAAATCTACCACCATCAATGTACCAAACCGACCTCCTCCCCGGCGTCTAGGTTCAGTGAACGTGGCAACGAATACCGCCATACCACTTTTTGGACCTTGATTGCCCGCCAGAGAAGGCGGGCCCATTTGGCGGCCGGGGGGTGCGGCCGCACCCCAAGGGTGCGGGCGCACCAAGATCTGGGCCGATTGGGCTCAAATTTTTTGAGCTTGTCCGTTTTCGTCGTTAGCTTTGTTTTGGCGGGTGGTACAAAACGGAGTTCGTATGAAGAAGTTATGCCCAAAATACTAAACCCATGTCATGTGGCCCAATGTCATTTCATGTTGGATTTGGGTTTCCACTTCTTGGGCTTATGTATAGATGTTGATATTCATGTTTATGGGCATTTCTCCTCTCTTCTCCTTGCTTTGCTAATGTCCATTTAGGGCCTTGTTATTCTTTATACGTTTTCCTTTGCTTTTGGCCCAAAATGTATATGTTTCCAACATTGTCCTGCAAAACAAGTGAAGTACCAAAACTTGTGGAAATGGTTAGCTCAAAGCCCTATTACTATTGTGTTTTGGTGGTTTTATACTAATGTTGACGGTATAAAATATGTAGTTAATGACCGTCAACACTAACTTGGGTGACAAGATCATAAGATTGAGCATGAATGTTGCAGTTAAAATTTTCGACGGATAGAAACAAACTCCTTGACTCTTGGAAGGGTTTTCTTGTCTATACATGATGTATCAAAGGCATGATTTTTCTTCTTCCAAAGCAAGGTGTGCAACATTCTAGCTTACATGATTAGGACTATGAGATCAAGAGAGTGGTGATAGGAACAAATAAAGAAACAAAACAAGTTGAGCTAATAAAGCTAGATCAAGCAAGGTTGTTACGCTAACATGTTTGATTCTTTATTTATGAACAAGCCATAATTAAGGTAAAGCTTAATTAATGACAACTTACCTCAAGATGTTACCTTATTATTGGAGTGTGACGGCGTAACACCTTGTGGTGGTCCTTTTCTTCTGCTCGAAGCTTTTCTTCTTTGGCCTCTTGTGTATCTTGCTCCTCACTTGTCTCCTTTATTACATCGTCCTTCCTTTCTTGTTCTTTAAATTGTGCTCAAACCTTTTGGCTCCTCTCATGATTTTATTCTGCTTGGTATTAGTTGACAACATATACCGAAGGAATATACAAGTAATTGTAAACAAGGGTAGAATTGTCACAGAGCTAAAGGTTGCTTCTATGCTAGAAAAAGTTTTGGTTGGATATTTTAATTAGAATTTGTTCACTATTACTTTTTTCTCTAATGGGAAATTTTATTATATCTTAAGTTTGATTTTGATGTATGATATTTATAACCATTCAAACTTAGAGACAAAGTAATAGTGAGTAGGGGATTGCAAACCAACATGTCAGAGTGACGGGAGCTTGAGAAGAGGAGGAGTAATGTCGGATGATCTTTAGAGGAGTCGACCTTCCTCCCCATGCTCAAGCCTTCTGTCACTCGACACTTGAAGTGTGAATTTGAACCATCCCTAATCGTGTGTTGCAATCACCATATCCTTAGATGTTGTTCATCCTTTGTTCCTGCAAGGTTAGTGACCGGAAATCTTTGTTGGTATTTATTAAGTGCTAATAGAATATGAAGGTTCCAAGCAGCCTGAGAATACCATTGTAGCTTTTCCCTAGGAGAGTATTCTAGAGTATCGTATCCCGGGGAAGCTTTGGCTAAAGAATCTAATAAGTCACAATCATGCATCTACTAACTTAGCAAACCACTAGACTAAAGTGAGGGGGTAAATGATATGATAGGAGTTATGGATCGACAATACCACACAAGAGAATTCTTATGATAAATGTATAGCTAGCAAGTTGAGAGGACAGCGGGGAGAGATCAAGGTTTCCTATGTACTTCTCTATTACTTAGGTTCTATGATAGCAATTATACTAATGCACTTTGGAGCAGCAGATCCTTTCCAACTCTCGAGAAAGGCGGGAAGAAGGTAGTTGGGAGAAGGCTGCCAAAAGCTCTCTGAAACACCAACCCGAACGTGGTGGACTACATCTACCTGACAATTTGTCACCCCTGGGGCTACCACAACTATCCATGGGATTGGCGCAACCTCGGGTAACCTATAGCCTAGACACCATGTCTATACTATACTATCGATTACTACTCTAGCTACCAGGAATAACTAGAGCCCACAATACGAGCGGAGATCCCATGCAATAGCATAACAACTATACTTAACCAAATATATGAAAGTCATGGAAGTAAATAGAGAAGATAAATATATGAATCATAAGTCTTACCAAGAAAGGATACAAGACATACCAAACTCTGTAGACATCTCCAAAATCGGAGCGCAGCTCCACTCTCCCTAACTCTCTAGTTGCTAATCTATTACATTGAAGAGTCTAGCCCTAATTCTCTAGTGGAGAGGTTGTCCTCACATTGGGACACCTCGATGACCAACAGGTCAAACGATATGAGTGGAATTAATTAGGGTTTTACCCTGGGGACAGGTGGTCTGCTTATATAGCCCCGGGCGATGAACATGAGCCCTTGGATCAAACCGACCTTGAGCAACGGCGTAGATGCAACCTTAATGTCGGTAGTAAACCGCCATAGAAAGGAGAGGATGACAGGTGGGACCCACCTGGCGGTCGCCAGGATCAGGGACGGCGACCGCTAGGACTCTGTGTCCTGGTGTGTTCTCCTTCCTCCTGGTGTCTTCTGGTGTCTTCTAGAATGTTTTAGTCCACTTTTCGGATTGAGTTGCCGCACGGTCAAGTCTTCTCATCGTATGGGATGCAAACTCTTCGGGCTTTTCACCGCTCTTAACCGCTTTTATCTGTTAAGTCCTTGTAAAGATATAAATCACCAAAGCTCATGGAATTATGTTAGTAAAGCCCCTAGTCTATATGATTATTCATTTTAAGCCCTTATTTCATGTTTAGTTGACTATTAATATTATGCTATAACAGGTGTCAACAAGTTCCCCCAAGCTTACCCTTTGCTAGTCCCTAGCAAAGCCAAACTTAGCAATGGATCAGGAGCTGCTACAACGCTTTCACGCCTCAAAAGTACACATGCTTTCAAACAAAATTTCTCCTCCGTATTAGAATAAACCTTTTCAACCTTCAACTTACCCATATTACCTTTAACCATGGAGCTTATAGCCTTTTCTTAGGATCTTGGGCAATTGAAAGATAGAACAATCAAGTTAAGCACCATGTCTCAAACTCTTTGTTCAACCTTCATTCTGGAGTTTTTGCAAGTTTTCAAAATAAAACTCAAAGTTCCTCTTGTATGACCCTCTCAAGTCTCTCATTTGTGGTATTTGTGGGTCCTCACTTAGGCAATAATGTTGTGTTGCCTTTCTCTCATCATATGTGGTATTTTTTGGAATAAGGCGGTAGGACACTATGCCTTCTTCTCTCTCACCCTATATCTAAAGCTTATATGTGGAGCTCATAGGTGGGAGAAAACTACATCTACTTACTAAGCATGTATTGTAAGTTCAAGCAATGGATCTAAAGTCACGAGTCATACTGATCAAGTGATGCATGTGTGATGAAATGATGGTAGGTGTGAGTGTAATGAATGCAATGAGAGGAAAGCCTAATTCTACTTTTGCTCCTTGAAGAATCATCTCTCTTTAGAATCTGGAATATTTGTGAGAACTGGGTTGGGTTGTATTTTTTTTTTTCATGGAGAGGCGGGCATCTAAGCACCCATTGTTTTTATTGTGGACACTTGTCCATTTTTTTAACTCTTTTTTTTTCAATACAACCCAAGTCTCTTTTTGCAATAAACTTTTGAGAGATAGACAAGAGTAATGGAGCTTTATGAGATGTTGGCTAAGTGGATAGGTGTAGGAAATATTTTTGGATGCTCTCTCCCAGAGTAGGAGTAGAACGTTTTTGGTGGATATTTGATGGATGTTTTGTGGATGCGTACTTCTAGGGTAGAAGTAGCATAAATGCAAGTGGAGTAGAGTGGAGCGGGGTGGAGTGTAATGAAGTGGAATGGAATGGAGTGGAGTGAGGTGGAGTGTACATGATCAGCATGACAAGTTTCTAAGGGTCGACAAAGATTGAACAAACTCAATGCAAAGCAAGCAGCCTATATATATCAAAGGGTTTTCCTAATCTATGGAGCATGTATATATGGCTTTGGTAGGAGGTTCAACACTCTGTCATACAGGAACTTATCATGTGCACTTTTAATTTTCAAAAGATAAATCTCCAGAAATCTAGTATCACTAGGAGTAAGATAAATAGTAGCTCAGACTCTCATATATTATATCCGTCAATCACCTAGACTTTAGAGCAAGCATTTGCTACCCACAGGTTTCGGTTCAGAGTAAATCTTAAGTCAAAGCAGTTGCATTAAAAGCTCGAGAGAAATTAAGCTTGAAAGGTAGGTACTTGAACGGAATTACGATGGAACAACTATTCATCATCTCCAAGGCTAGAGATTATCTTCAGAGTTTATTTTATTCCCACACTCTAATAAAGACTCTTTAATAAAGACTAGATAGACTTTTTTTTTTTGTTTCCTTAGTTATGCATCTTTTTATTTCTTTCCAATAAAGCAAACAAATCTATCTAATATTAAATAAGATAGAGGGATACTTATCCGGATACATGGGGGTTGCCCTCCCCAAAATTTGGATGTTGACATAGTCTTCGATGATGATGTGGAAGTAGAGGTAGACAACGACGATGGTGTCATCCTATAATGTCTCTCTTCCTTGAATCCTGCTGAACTCAAATAAACAACAAAGCTAGTGGAACTAGTTAAGCATTAGTGGTTTTTAGCCACTTAGCTTCTTGTTGCCAATAATTATGATTATTCCTTTAAGATAGTAGTTAAAGCAACATTAATATTTTTTATTTCCTATGCAAATAAGGATGATGATGCATGCATATTTATTTTATTTTTATGCCACCACAATAAATATCCTTGTGGGTTGTTACACACCACAAAATTACTCACATGGGGCTTAGAGCTTTTTTTCAATGTATATGCAACAAACAATTATTTATTTTCTTTTCTAATGCAAGGCTTGTGCTATAATGTAAATAAGCTAATGGAAAATAATTATGCTATGCAAAAGAGGTAAATATGCTATGCATTAAATATGGATAACTACCGATCTTAACTTTCGCGAGGGTTGAGTGTTTTAAGTCCTCCGAGCGAGACTTCTTACCTTGTCGTTTCCTTGAGTGTATTATCCGATCTTGACAAGTCGTGCTCCTTGAGATGGTGAAGGATGGCGTCACCCACGTTCTTTGCTGGTCTTATGAGTTGTAGTGAAGCGTAGGGGCAGTGTCTTGTTTAGTGTGCATGCTTGTAAGACATTCACTTGTTGAATTTTGAAGAGACTAATAGGCTTCTCTACCTTTTTGCTCAAAGTGTGTCCTGCTTGCAAAGTCATGGTAGAGATCAAGTGCATGGGATCTGTTGGTGGGAAAACACCAACACAATCAAACTTCATGCATTCTTCTCTAACCATAGGCACAATCAACAAGATAGAGTCGACTTCTTAAATGCTTTGCTTAAACCTAACTTGGGTGACAAGATCAAAAGATTGAGCATGATTGTTTGTGGTTAAACATTTGTTCATAATGGGTCTGCATTGTTTGTAAAACGGCTTTGTACTGTTCATTGTGGCTTTGTTACTTTTCATAATGGGACTGCACTCATTTTATAACGGGTTTGTACTGTTCAATGATCTGCTACTGTTCATAACGGGTTGTACTGTTCATGGGATCGGTACAGTTCTATGAACAGTGCTCACGTTATAATTGGACTAATGGGGTTGCTCCTTTAGTATACAAGAATAAGAGTATATATAGATTAAAATAACTGATATGAGCACATCTGAAACACACTACCACATAAGCACATCTAAAAAAACTGCCTCCTAGACCTTGAGATTTATGAAAGCATTGAAGATCCTCGCTATCAATGGGCATGTCGCCTAATAATAGAAAAAATAGCACCTTAAATCTTAGAATACATATAAAATAAAGTACGAGCATCGTGTCAAGCCAATGAATTAGCCTAGATGACAACCATGAGAAATCGACAAATTGAGCTGTGTTCACTTGTATTTTTACAAGTTGGATTTTTGTATTTGGTCCCCCTATGTATAATTCTAGCTCTCCGCCATTGTATCCATGGAGTAGGACGACCCCATGGAAGTACGAATCCATAATGACGAACAGTAGTACTGAGAGGTAGTGTAAGTTTGAGAGATTGCCGAGCTGTGGTGGCACCCTCCCGACTATAGATTTCCAACGGGCCGTGCCGTCTTTGGCCCGGTACGCCTCGTGTCGTGCCGTCGCCGCCCGCGTGCGTGTGCCGCTGAGGCACGCCGTGCTCTGCGGGCCGGGCCGCACCGGGCTCCGTGCCTAACCTCGAGCCCAGGCCCGTCCCCACGGCCAAATCGTGCCTGCCGTGCCATGCCGTGCCGTCGGCCGCCCATCGGGCCGATTTTTGAAAAACACTCAAACATGATTATTTTTTACACAGTTTTTTAAAGTATATTTGTACAATATTATACCAAGTATATGTATAATATTATACCAAGTATAAAAATATCGGGACTAATATACCAAATATGAACAATATTATCACTAGTATATTTGCCACGGGCCGGCCCCTTTCTTAACGTGCGGGCCGTGCCGCGCCCCGTGCTTGAGGGTCGGCCCAAGCCCGTCTTGCTGCCGCTGCCCGTGCCGGGCCGGGCCCGTCAACCACCAGGCCGTGCCGTGCTCGGGCTGGGCCAAAACAGCATGCCTCGTCTCGGGCCGTCGGGCGCGGGCCGCATGGAAATCTATACTCCCGACCAAGGGTGTGCCAGAGAGGTCGAGGTTTCTCAAGTTGCTAAAATGACCCCAAGAACTCCGGCAGACGTCCGGCTTGTCCCGAAAGGTTGTTCAGGCTGAGATCAAGGCTCTCAAGATGATGCAAGGAGAACAAGGAGGGACTTGTCTGGCCCGACAAAGCCGTGTTGTCCACATGACGTCGTTGATCATCAGTGTACATGTCGTTGCCAAGATGGAAGCCGATGACATGGCCGGTCTGGTTGCTGCGCACTGGACGCCGCTCCAACGGCAGCAGTCTTGGACCCTGGTCACCTTCGTGCCACCAGGCAAGGCGCCCCCGCTGGGTCGCCGGTGATGCCTCCCTTGAACGCCAGCAGGGCGTCCCTCTCGCGCCGTATGCAGGCGCAACAAGTGGCATGGGGACCAGCAGCTGGTGGTGTGGGAGCTGCAGTGCTGGCGACTGCGAGGTGGCAGCCAGAGGCTGCGATAAGGAGAAGCAAGACTACAGAGGGATGCATAAGCCTGGCCTTGATTTCAGTTCTGATGATGATTGTTAGTAAGGTTTTGTTGTTGCTGAAAGAGATGCATGAGGAGCACTGTGTGACAAGTGGATGTGCTGGTGTGGCCATCTAATCCATCGTACGTGACTATATATAGTATAAGCCAGCTAGCGCAGTCTGCTGCCAAGTCGCTGTCGTCGTTTTGTCATCGGCGTCAGCTGTGCCTCCGCTGGTCCATCAGCGTCCTGTCGTCGCACTTTTGGAATTGCTTGTTGCATCCATGTTCTGCGTTGTACCCGTTGCAGGGAGCCTAGCTCTGTAACCGTTGCAGGTATGATGAGAATGTGTTACAAGCTAAGAAGAATCCTAACTGGATGTGTTCAGTGGCACAGCGGGTGAGGGTGGGGGTGGGTGGAGTGAGAATGAGGAAGTTTCACGGTGAGGCAGACGTGTTGGTGGAGCAAGCACTATGTAGTTTTCGGTCAATAGCAACACATAAATTGTGTGGTAACATGCTTGCAACATGTTTGCAACATGTCAATTGTGTGGTAACATGCTTGCAACATGTTTGCAACATATCAGCTGATGTCACGCGAAAGCAAAGAAATTGCCTCCAAAAAACAATCTTGTGGGGCCAAATTATGATTTATTTATTTTTAGAAAAAGTTATTAGGTACTACTGGAGGTGGTCTTCATTTTTTCCCCTAATATATTTTTAGAAGTTCGAAAACATGGAGATTTTAAGAGAAAAATTTAGGGAACTCTTGGAGATGCTCTAGGACCCGACCCACATACAGCGAAGTGTGTTCCATTTTCCCATGCACTGCGCGGCTCCTTCTTCATCTGTATATAAAGGGCAGGGAGGCCAACTGATCTTCCTCATCAGGCATCGCACCATACCCCAGCAGCAAGTGCTAGCAAGCACTAACTGCACTAGGCCAGCCGGAATCAGCATTATTCCCAGCCGTTCCTATGGCGACCACTCTCACCATCTGTAGCACCGGCATCCCGGCGACGTCGTCAGCCGCAGCGGCGCAGGACTGTCGCCGGCAGTATGCCCCGAGCGTGTGGGGGGACTTCTTCATCACCCACCAGCTGTGCACGCCGGAAGAGCTCTTGTCCATGCAGGAGAAGGCGTTGGCCAAGAAGGAGGACGTGAGGCGGATCGTGTTGGCCGCCGCGGTCGCTGCCACTTCCGGCAGCGACGGCTTGTGCGGAATCTGGAGCTCGTCGACGCGCTGCAACGGCTCGGAGTGGACTACCTCTACAAGGAGGAGATAGATGTGCTGCTGCGTGCGGTTCACGAGAACCACCATGACCTTGGAGCTTCAGCTTCTGCGGATGACCTCTATATCGCCTCACTGAGGTTCTACCTTCTCAGGAAGCATGGGTACGCCGTCCCTTCCGGTAAGGACGTCTCAAGCTTGTTATTTCATTTTGTACACATGAATATATGTGTGTGTTTTCAGTTCAATTTTGTTGGTGCAACGTTCACTGAAAGCTTTTTTCAGAGACTGTTTTTCCTTTCATAGGGTGGGTATAGTACTGGAAAGGGAGGCTTTGCCGAGTGTTTGGTTCTTTGCCGAGTGTATTATTTCGGGCACTCGGTAAAGAGCCTCTTTGCCGAAAGTGCTAAGGAAAAGACACACGCAAGCTTTGCCGAGTGTCAAAAAATAGCACTCGGCACTCTTTGCCGAAGTGTTTTCTTCGGGCACTTTCGGCAAAGAAGTTTTTAAATCAGTTTTTGAGGCCCTAAACGGGTTTAAATGACAAAGTTTTCAATTTTTTTGAAAGGGCGGCAAAAGCTTTGCGCATTTCTATTAGGCGAATAAAGAAAAAAGCAAGTGTCAACCCAGTTTTTGATTTGGAAATCGGGCCGAAAAACCATACAATTGTGGAGGGTACCCTACTCCGCTCTGCATCTCTAGGTACCAAGATCAACTCAACTTCGCGCCACAACCCGGCGCCCACTCAACTCTTTGATTGGTCGGATTGGGACATCGACACAACCGGAGGAGCTCAAGGTCTTTGAACCCACAAAGGCGAAGGGGAGGATCCATCCGCTTTCGGGGCCCATCTCGTCCCAGGAGCGCCGCCGAGGAGTCGCTGCTTTCGGGATCCATCCACTAGCGAGGGAGCAGACATAGAACGAGGCAAAGAGCCTCTTTTGATGAAGTCCCCCTGAGTCGGGGCAATATGTAAATATGACTTAGTTCATTTTTAAGTTATAAAAAGTTGTCTTCTTTTTCTTGTCCATGTGTTTTACCGGCTATTTTGATTTCGAGCTTGCATTTCGACGAGAAAGAGTAGCGAGCCTTTCCTCGGCCGGCGAGGGCGTGGGAGGTCGGTAGGCGTTCGCGCTATGCCTTATGTAGGCGCTCTCGATATCTTTATAGCCGATAGGTTACGCTTGAGACTTTGGAGTAGAGGGCAGTGAGAGGTCGAGTAGACCCGGTGTGACCCGTCGAGCTCACGAGTCGAGTAGCTCGGGGCTGGGGCCATTTCGCGAAAAAAAGAGCTCGTAAAAATGTGGGGTGTCGCCCCATCCTCTGCCAGCCCCCAAGCAAGGGCGGGCCTCGCTAAAAGCGAGAGGGCGGCCGTTGTAACCCAAAAGCAAAGTAAAGTTCGAATGCCCACACAAGTTTTGCATCGAATCGAAGATGTGCTTTTTATTCAAACTTCATGGAAATGTTTTTACAAAATACATCCGGGGTAGAAGCGGCGTAGCTATTCGATGTTCCAGGCGTTGGTGAGTTCGCGGCCCCTAGCATCCTTGATCTTGTATGAGCCCGGGCGTAGAACTTCGAGGCGATGGTGAAGCGGACCTTCCCAGGGTGCGAGCTTGTGTCACCCTTTCGTACTCTAGACTCGTCGTAGCACTTGGTCGCCGATGCTAAAAGCTCGACCTCGTGCGTGGCGGTCGTGGTGGCGGTGCATCGGTTCTTTGGTACTTGGCGAATGCGCGAGCGTGACTCCGCGGGCTTCTTGGTGATCTGCGGCGTCCCTCGGGGAGATCCCGGTTGCCGTCGTCGTTGCCAGCGCGAACTTCGCGGGCGCCGTACTCGAGGTCGGTGGGGAGCACGGTCTCGGAGCTGAAGACGAGGAAGAATGGCATGCACCCCGTGGCTCGGGCTCGGCGTAGTCACGAGGCTCCATACGACGGGGAGCTCGGCCGCCACCAGATCCACCAAACTTCTCAAGTCGTTTGAAGATGCGTGGCCGGACCTGCGGAATCATCCGTTGTTGGCGCGCTGGACCTGCCCGTTGGTCCTGGGGTGGCGGCCCGCCGGTCGGCCGACGCGGATGCCGTGTCGTTGCGAAGTCGAGGAAGATCGCCCCTGTGAAGTTGGTGCCGTTGTCGGTGATGATCGAGTTCGGGACGCCGAATCGGTGGATGATGCCGGTGAAGAACTTGACCGTCTCTTGAGACCTCGTGCGCATGATGGGCATGACCTCGATCCACTTGGTGAATTTGTCGATGGCGACGAGGGAGGTGCGTGAAGCCCCTAGGCGACCTTGTGAATGGGCCGACCATGTCGAGCCCCCGGACCGCGAAGGGCCAGGTGATGGGGATCGTCTAGAGGGGGGGGGGGGGGCGGGCTGGGCCGGGTCGCTAGGGCGAAGAATTGGCACCCATCGCAGCGGTGCACGATCCGGTTCAGTATCGGCGGCCGTGGGCGAGAGAAGCCCTGCTGAAAGCCTTTGCCCACCAGAGCTCGTGGGGCCACGTGATGCCCACACTCACCAGCGTGTATCTCCTTTATGAGCTCTCGCCCTTCCTCGAAGGTGATGCAGCGCTGAAGAACTCCCGACGCGCCCCGTCGATAGAGCAGGTGCTCGATGATGATGTAGGACTTAGCTCGGCGGCGATGCACTGGCCTCCTCCTTCGGCGGGCGACCGCCGTTCTTCAGCCGGTCTAGGATGGGAGCCCGCTAGTCAGGCCTGGGGGCCTCTGGTTCCGGGACGGCGAAGACCTCGGTGCCGACGAAGTCAACTTCCATCGGCGAGCTCGAGCTCGGTGGAATCTTGGCCTTGTCGGGAACGGCACGAAGGGCGTCTTGGACGGTCGGCGCGCAAGCTCGAGCTCGGCCCTCAAGTCGGATCGGGGGATGTGCTGGTCGTGGGCGAATACGCCCGGGGGAGGAACTTGTTCCCGGTCCGATGCGAGCTTAGCGAGGATGTCGGCGTCGCCGTTGTATTGGCGGCGAACGTGCTTGAGCTCGAGGCCGTCAAAGTGATCATCGAGCTTGCGCACCTTTCGGTGGTACGCCACCATCCTAGGGTTGAGGTAGTCGGCCTCCTTCATGACCTGGTTGGCGATGAGCTTGGAGTCTCCGCGGATCTCGAGTCGCCTGATGCCGAGTTCGGTGGCGACGCGGAGCCCGTTCACGAGGGCCTCGTACTCAGTGATGTTGTTGGATGCGGTGAAGTGGAGGCGAGATAGAGTATCTCATGCGCACGTTCTTGCGGCGAGGCGAACCGATCCAGCCCCACGCCACACTTCTTCACGGAGCTGTCGATGTAGAGGATCCAGTACTCGATGTTGTCCGGCTTGGGCGGCAGCTGCGTCTCGGTCCATTCGGCGATGAAGTCCGGCTTTGGGACTTGATGGCATCTCTTGGGGCGTACGAGATGTCTGACCCCATGAGCTTGATGCCCCACTTGGAGATGCGCCCCGTGGCCTCGGGCTATGGATGATCTCCGGCGGGGAACTTGGAGACAATGGTGATCGGGTGCGCGTCGAAGTAGTGGTGTAACTAGCGCCGCATGATCGGCGAGGGCATAGGCGAAGCACGGAGCCGGTACCGGGTCTTGGTGTCGGAGAGGACCGGCCGACGAAGTAGACCGGGCGCTGAACGCAAAGTGCGTGCCCTTCCTCCTCGCACTCCATCACGAGCTCCGTGCTGACGACCTGCGAGGTAGCCGCGATGTAGAGCAGCATCGGTTCAAAATGCGGCTTAGGCGGCGTGAGTGAGTGGTGGGTTGGCTAGGAGCTCTTTTGGGGAGTCGAGAGTGGCTCGTGCCTCAATGGTCGGGGCAAAGCGCCTCGACTTCTTCAGGAGCTTGTAGGCGGGAGATCACGCTCGCCCGAGCCGAGCTATGAACCGGGCCAAGCGCGGCAAGGCATCCCGTGAAGTCGCCGACGCTTTTGACATTTTTGATCGGACCCATGTTTGAATGGCCTCAATCTTTTCGGGATTGGCCTCATTGCGTGTTCGGACACTATGAAGCCGAGTAATTTCCCTCGAGGGACCCCAAAGATGCATTTCTCCGGGTTGAGCTTTACCCGAACTCGCGGAGCTTGCCGAAGACTTGCTCGAGGTCGGGGATGAGCTCTCCCATGCGTTTCATCTTGACTACGATATCATCGACGTATGCTTCAACGCGCTTCCCGAGAAGCTCTTTGAAGACTTTCTGCATGCGCCTCTGGAAGGTGGCGCCGGCGTTTTTCAGCCCGAATGGCATGGTCACGTAGCAAAAACGCCAAAGGGAGTGATGAAGGAGGTTGCGAGCTGATCGAGCTCGTTCATCGCGATCTGGTGGTAGCCGGAGTATGTGTTGCGTTTCCTAAGCGCAAGTGCCAAAAGGCAAGAGCACGGGAATCACAGGTTGACTCCCCACAACGACTTCACCGGAATTGTTACATTCCGGCTACTATCGCCACGGGATGTCGGGTGGCATTCTGTAGCATTTACGTAACAAGTCCGCAAGCGCACGGAAATACCGTTGTAGCATTTCACCGGAGATATTCAGGGGTATCGTTATTTATATTTTCCCAAAGGAAGGCATGGTGTAGGACTCTAGCAGGGGCATGAACAAGGCGACATGTCTATGCAGTTGACCAATACTCAATATAGGGGTAAGTCATGATATTTTAAGATAGTGTGACACACACTTGGGCCAACCTCAAGGATAAAAAGGAAAATAAAGAATAAAGAATAATCCTAAGTGGGAGAGGCATTCTAAAGTAGCTGTGCAAAGAACCGGTTAATAATCATGCAAACATAGATGACTAGAGTTTTAGGCCGAGAGTGAGATGGACGGGGAGACCTCCGGGAGCATCCGCCTCGAAGAAAGGCATTTTACTTAACTCCTACAAACACACACGAACGGGGGGATTTCAAGGGACGGACAAGGCTTGTCACGACCAAGCCGCCTACCCCTCAACCGTGGCATGCACTCATATTCGAAGGATACGGCATCCAGGACACCACGTCCGCATACTAGGACACTACTCATGTCCCCATGGCCCCCACCCTACGGATGGTCGGAATAGGACACGAGCAAGCCCCCGAAGGACACAACGAACCGCCACCTCAAAGACAACTCTTACTCTACTCAAATACATGGCATGAATGGTTAGTCCCTAAGTTCTATCGACTAACCACGACATAGGAACTATAGTCTAGTTCTTCTATCATGATTGTGTCGAGAACAACATGTCAAGAATATAACATGTAAATACTCTAGCTCTATTGCACAAGCATATGAGATCAAGACTTGAGGATAAACCATAAATGTATTCATACCGAATATTCCTTCTCCCAAGTACAAGCTCTCCAATGAAGCTTAGCCTTGCTCCAAATACTACTAAAGACTAAAAGAACTAGAGAAGTGGAGGAGTAGAGAGGAGAGGAGTAGAGAGGAGAGGAGAAGAAGAGTAGAAAGTGAGGAGGCTCCAAATGGTGTGTGTTGAGAGAGGGAGAGAGGTGGCCTATTTATACACTTGGAGGAGGGGCCTAAGTGCTAATTTACACCAAAACCGACCTGGTAAACCTTCCTTGTATGCGCAAACCGACCAACGCGGGCGGGAAACCCCGTTTGGAAAGTGCACGAACACCGCCTCCCGAGGGCGGGGCGAACCGCCTCGAGGAGAGTGCGGCCGCACTGGGTGGCGCTTGGCGCACCCCTAGGCTCCCGGCTCCGGTCTCGGTGGGGGTGTCGTCTTTTCGCCTGCAAAGTTGTGGGCGGGCCGTGCTCGGCCCAGATTTGATGTTTTGGGTCGATTTGCTCTTGGGCTTGAATTTTGCAATAATGCGCTATCCCGGAAGGCGTATTTTGGTCGGTTTTCCACTTGCTTTTATTATAAATATGCAAAATAAAATACAAGACACTACAAGTGGAATTTATTAGTGATAAATGTATATGAGTATAAAAGGTTTAATTTTACTCCCTTTATGGTAGTAAGTTGACAGGGGAAAAATATGTCGTTGGTTACAGTCAACAAATTCCCCAAGCTTACCCTTTTGCGCGTCCTCGAGCAAAAGAGATAAGTACTTGGTTGTTGATCGGGGAGTTCTTTGCTATGCCGATTACGTTTTACAAGTGCCGGGGTTATAATAAGATTTTCTACCAAAGTTTGAATAAAATGGCACATCTTTTTCCCACCCTTTATTACCTTTCATCGTAGCGGGGCTTTCCGGCTTTTTCTCAAAGCCTTGGCGGTTGCGGATAGAACGGTTATAACAGAGGTGCTTATCATTCATCCTTTTGATCAACATTTTATCCGGGATTTTATTTAGATAATATTTATTTCTTTTTCGAGAAAGCATGGGCTTTATTGCTATATAATTTTTTGGAGAGGTGGGCTCTGCTTTCGCCCTAGGCTTTTGCCTTTTATTTCCTCTCTTTTCTTTTTTTTTTTTTTTTTTTTTTTTTTTTTTTTTTTTTAGAGATGTGGGCTCTACTCGCCCTCGGACACTTGTCTATTTTTTTTCATCTCATTTTTTTTTTTTTTTTTTTTTAGCATAGCCCAAGAAACATTTCTCTTTTTTAGATTCAGGATGTTAAGTTTCTCTTTTGGACGAAGTCATAGCAAATCCATTTGTACCATATCATATTTGGCAACAATTTAGACTAGATAGAGCATATGCAACCCACATGAATCGGGTTTTTAGGGATAAGTTTTAGAATTAGCCACTAAACCCAAACTTTAGAGAACTTGAATTATAAACTAGGCACGAGGGAAAGCATAAGACAGAGCAACTATTCATCATTTCAACAAGGGAATAAATTTAAACATTTTCATAGCTCATATATATAGGAATGAAATTTGTCTTTTTAGTGTAACTCAACATTTCATAAGATAGAGAATATGATCAAAATGTGAGATACATGTTACCTTTCTTGGAGTCCTCCCCCAAGCTAGCCTTTTTGCTTACCTTTTATGGTGATGCTTAGCTTGAGCACGCAATGATCCGAGTTGTGCCCGGTGGCGTGGTTAGAGGCTCCCCAAGCTTGTCTTTTGATGTCATCAAAGTACTGGGACAAAATCTTGGAGTTGAAAGGTTTATCTCCTCTTTTTTTTTTTTTTTTTTTTTTTTTTTACCCTCTCTTTTTTTTATTATTATTATTATTATTATTTATTTATTTTTTACTGTTAAACCCCTGTTATCATCTTCAAGACTTACCCTTATGGATTTTGATAAATTCTGCGGGGGTTAGTCCATATGATCGACCAAAATCTACACTAGCAATTTTAGGTTCAATAACCGGACTCGACTCCATGTCTAATCGATCAAGGTAGACTTTTTGACCTAAGCACCATGCTCAATTCAAAACGCCTATGGAAGTATGATCATACGTATAACCAAAACTTCCAAACCAAGACATGCCAAAATAGAAAGAGGAAGCATGCATTGATAAACAAGATTCATCCAACAGAGGTAAACAATTTTATTCTTATATTTTTTTATATATATATATTTTTTTTTTTTCGTAAGCATCATGGAGTTATTTTGGGAGATTATTATTGTAAAATAAAAGGATAACTACCGATTTACCTTGCAAGGGCTCACCTTTTAAAGTCCGACGAGCGGGACTCTTCTCCATTCATTTAGTGCTTGATGGAGTGTTACCCGTATACGGAGAAGTGGATGCGGATGTCGTCCTTTGGTCCGCCATGCCCGCTTAACACTTTGTGGCTTTACCTTCTTGGGCTGCTTGTTTTTAGCATTCTTATGCTTGTTGAACCCATTAAATGGGCATCTCATTGTTTGGCCCCGCATATGGAAGCTAGCATGCCCCGATCCCACGTGCAAAACTACATTTGTAGTGTTAAGAAATGGTCTCCCAAGGATTGGGGCAGCTCTCGTTGTGACCCATGTCTAGGATGACAAAGTCCGTCGGGATGTATGCTTCTCGGATTTTTACTATAACGCCCCGAGCTACTCCCTCCGGTTTCCTTAGTGATAGGTCCGCCATCTGCGCAGTTCAAAATGTACAGGGGACAAAGGTCCACCTAATATTTCATCATATGTTACCTTGGACATGATGTTTATGCTTGATCCAAGGTCGCGAAGGCATCCTCGAAGACATGCGGGCCAACCGAGCATGTGATTGTCGGCGCGGCCGGGGTCCTCCTTCTTGATAATGAGTGGTGGCTCGGTAGGAGACTTTGCTGTCTTCCGACATAGAGGCTTACCGGACCTCGTTGAGACCATTTTAACAGATTCAAGAGAAATTTTGGGTTGCCCCAAAACTTTTCCCCGAACCGACAACAACGAGCAAAGTGAAAAAACCGAGCTAATTGGGTTTCTAACATTTTATTAAAGCTCGAGTTGTCTTTCATAAGAAGAAGTTAAACTTTTAATTTTGAAAATCATGTTTTCAATTATTTTATCATTAAGCATCAACTTTTTGAAAGTTCTTCAATTATTTTGCTTGGTCTAAGACCAAGTCTTCCAAGGAGAGAGGATTCGAATTGTACCTTGAGTTTGAATTACCTCCTTGGTTTTGTGGCTTTGGACCGGTTGTTCCACCCATTATGGTCTCCTTGTTGACGGAACCCGTTGTTGATGTGAGTAACGTCTTTACGGGTTTCAAGGCGTTCGTTCCACTGAATGGCCAACATTGCCACGGACTTCACATGCTACGTGTGAGTCTATAGCCTTGATAGTGCCGTAAGTTTCTTCTTCTTTGATTGGCACACTTGTCAAGTTCTTTCAATAGGAGATCCATTGTAGCAGGGGCATGTCCGTCTCCTCCACGGGCCGCATGCTATCTTCTTGTTTGCCAAGACTTTCCCTCCCCAAGCTTGATTGGACACTATTTTCTCCATAAGAGCTGTTGCTCTATTGATGGTGAGGGAGAGGAAGGCACCTCCAGCAGTGGCATCAATGTGCTCTTTTGACATGGGTGTTAACCCATTGTAGAAGTTCTATATCACGAGCCACTTTTTCCATCCCATGGTGCGGGCATGCTTGGATGTACTCTTGTAGCCTTTCCCATGCCGCGGTATGGGTTCCATGGAATTTGGCGGAAGTTGGCAATTCTTCCCCTTAGGGTGTGAGTTTTACTCATGGGGAAGAATTTAGTGAGGAACGCCGTGGAACACTTGTCCCACGTGTTGGCAGCTTCCGTCTCTTTATAGAACCATCGTTTTTGCCTTCCCTTGATGGAGAAGGAAAACAAGCGGATTCTAATGGCTTCTAGTGTGACACCTTGGATGACAATGGTGTCACTGAGCTCAAGGAAGTGTTGCAAATGTGCACTTGCGTCCTCACTTGGCAAACCATAAAATTGGTTTGCACCGCACCATCTCGATTAGGCGGTAGGAGCTCAAAGTTCTCGGTTCCCATGTTGACAACGGGCCCAACGGGCACGTTGGCAAAAAGAGGGATGGAGTGGTCACGGATCGACTTGGCCATGAGTGGAATACGAGATGATGCAAGGGTGATTGGTTTGTTTGTCGGCGGAGTAGCAGGAGAAGATTTGATATGAGTTGGGCTCTTCCTTAGGAGTGCCTCGGTTGCGATGTAGTTGTTCAACGGGGACAAACCAATCGAACACTATCTGTCTTCATCCACAACGAGAGAAAACATGAAAGATTAGCTTTGCATGAGTAATGGCTACTTACACATGCACATCATTATGAACATGTCTTTCTAGAATCTTTATAACCAATGCCTTCCCCGACAGCGGCGCCGAGAAATGCTTGTTGCGTTTCCTAAGCGCAAGTGCCAAAAAAGGCAAAGCACGGGAATCACGGGTTGACTCCCCACAGCGACTTCACGGAATTGTTACATTCCGGCTACTATCGCCACGGGATGTCGGGTGGCATTCGTAGCATTTACGAGAACAAGTCCGCAAGCGCCGCGGAAATACCGTTGTAGCATTTCACCGGGAGATATCGAGGGGTATCGTTATTTATATTTTCCCAAAGGAAGGCATGGTGTAGGACTCTAGCGGGGGGCATGAACAAGGCGACATGTCTATGCAGTTGACCAATACTCAATACGGGGGTAAGTCATGATATTTTAAGATAGTGTGACACACACTTGGGCCAACCTCAAGGATAAAAAAGGAAAATAAAGAATAAAGAATAATCCTAAGTGGGGCGGGCATTCTAAAGTAGCGCGTGCAAAAGAACCGGTTAATAATCATGCAAACATAGATGACTAGAGTTTTAGGGTGAGAGTGAGATGGACGGGGAGATCTCCCCGGAGCATCATACGAAGAAAGGCATTTACGAACTCCTACGGCACACACGAACGTGGGGGGGATTTCAAGGGACGGACAAGGCTTGTCACGACCAAGCCGCCTACCCCCTCAACCGTGGCATGCACTCATATTCGAAGGATACCCGGCATCCAGGATACCACGTCCGCATACTAGGACACTACTCATGTCCCCATGGCCCCCACCCTACGGATGGTCGGAATAGGACACGAGCAAGCCCCGAAGGACACAACGAACCGCCACCTCAGCACAACTCTTACTCTACTCAAATACATGGCATGAATGGTTAGTCCCTAAGTTCTATACGACTAACCACGACATAGGAACTATAGTCTAGTTCTTCTATCATGATTGTGTCGAGAACAACATGTCAAGAATATAACATGTAAATACTCTAGCTCTATTGCACAAGCATATGAGATCAAGACTTGAGGATAAACCATAAATGTATTCATACCGAATATTCCTTCTCCCAAGTACAAGCTCTCCAATGAAGCTTAGCCTTGCTCCAAATACTACTAAAGATTAAAAGAACTAGAGAAGTGGAGGAGTAGAGAGGAGAGGAGTAGAGAGAGGAGAGGAGAAGAAGAGTAGAAAGTGAGGAGGCTCCAAATGGTGTGTGTTGAGAGAGGGAGAGAGGGGGCCTATTTATACACTTGGAGGAGGGGCCTAAGTGCTAATTTACACCAAAACCGACTGGTAAACCTTCCTTGTATGCAAACCGACCAGGGCAGGCGAGGAAACCCCCGTTTGGAAAGTGCACGAACCGCCTCCACGAGGCTGGCGAAAACCGCCTCGAGGGGAGGGTGCGGCCGCACCGTGGTGGAAAAGCGCAACCCCCGGGGCTCGGCCGGCCGGGTCTCGGTGGGGGTGTCGTCTTTTCGCCCTGAAAAGTTGTGGGCGGGCTGTGCTTCGGCCAGATTTGATGTTTTGGGTCGATTTGCTCTTGGGCTTGGATTTTTGCAATAATGCGCTATCCAGGAAGGCGTACTTTGGTCGGTTTTCCACTTGCTTTTATTATAAATCGCAAAATAAAATACAAGACACTACAAGTGGAATTTATTAGTGATAAATGTATATGAGTATAAAAGGTTTAATTTTACTCCCTTTATGGTATTAAGTTGACGGGGAAAAATATGTCGTTGGTTCACGAGTCAGCGGTATCGTCGAGGAAGCGAGGCGTCTCGCACCCGGAGGTGGAGTCAATGATTTGGTCGATCTTGGCGGCAAAGGAAATGGATCCTTTGGGCATGCCTTGTTGAGACTTCGTATAATCAACACACATCCTCCATTTCCCATTTTTCTTCTTAACTAATCACGGGGTTGGCTATCCACTCGGGATGAAGCACCTCCTTAACAAAGCCCGCGACTAAGAGCTTATCTATTTCCTCGGTGATTGCCTGCCGCTGCGTTGCCGTCGTCGAAGCGTCGAGCATTTCGCTTCACCGGGTGAGAGGCGGGCTTGATGTTTAAGGAGTGCTCGGCGACTTCCCGGTATGGCGGGCATGTCAGGGTTTCCACGCGAACACGTCGAGGTTCGCGCAGAGGAAGTCGACGAGCTCGCTTTCCTATTTAGGATTGAGCTCGGCACCGTCTCGAAGCGGTGCGCCCCTCCTCATCCACGGGACCATCTTGGCGTCTGATCGGCTCGAAGGAGCCCACCGCCTTCTCGAGCTCGCGGATGAGCTCGTCGCCTTCTTTGGATGTCTTTGGCCACCTTCTTGAGCTCATTGGAGTCCTCGTGCGGACCGCAAGCATCTCGGGGACGAGCTTCTCGGACTTCGATGATGGCGTCGGCGTCTTGCATGGCCTCCTTGTTGCAATTGAAGGCGCACTTTTCGAAGGTGGAGTTGGCGGTGATCACCCCCTTGGGCAGGGGATCTAGAGCTTGAGGTAGGTGTAGTTGGGCATGGCCATGAACCGCGTAGCATGGCCGCCCCAGCGGTCGCGTGGTGTGCGCACTCACGAAGGAGCACCTTGAAGGTGAGCACCTCCTTCGCGGAAGTTGCTCGGATCGCCCGAAGGTGACGGGGAGGTCGATCCGCCCGAGCGGGACCGCTGCTTCCCGGCGACGACCCCGTGGATGGGATCCGTCGAGGGCGGAGGCGAGCTCGCGTGATGCCGAGAGCCTCCATGGTGTCGGCGAGGAGGTTGAGGCCGCGCCACCGTCCATCAACACCTTCTTTGTTGGCGTTTCTTAACGTATGCGAGAAGAATCCATAGCGCCGCGGAATTATCGTTATAGCATTTCACCGGAAGTATTGGGGTATCGTATTTCCACACGAGCGGTTGTGTGATTACTCTCTAAACAGAGTCACCCTAGGATAACTATGGATGGTGAGGTATCTTTATGGGCTCAAACTCTCTAGCGAGGGATCACTTTGGTCGTTATGTCCTCACGCCGCACACTAGGCAATCGCCCAAAGCGGGATGGAGACCGGCATTTAGCACTGCGCCACACCCGAACGTGGGGGATTACAAGGGGCGGACAAGGTTTGTCACAACCCGACCGCCCCCCCTCAACCGTGGGATGTGCCACAAAAGATAGAAAACCCTTAGTCTAGACACCACGTCTACACTAGTGGTTATTACTCTAGCGTGTTAACAAGGCTTACCCGCCCCCTGGGGGTCCTTCTACCGAGCAGCCCGAAAGAAGCAGTATCAATCCCGCAAGTCTATATGACTAGATAATATGCTTAAGAGTAATAAGCCGAAAGAGGGACACAACCATTCTTACCCAAATGATTAGAAGGTTGTAGAGGTACAAAGCGTGGTGGGTGCCGACAAGTCCAGGCACTCCGACCACCCCGAGATCCGCAATGCACAGGGGTACAGGGACTCCATGGAGAAGAGGCCAAGCCCTCTTCTAGCCTTCCCTCTCTCACTCTCCATTAGAACTAAGAGGAAGAAGAAGAAGATAGGAGTGGAGTGGGAGCTTCTTCCTCTCTTCTACATTATGGCTCCTCCTTGTGTTGTGTGGATGGTGTCTTAAGAGAGGGAGAGGGATAGCTATTTATACACAAAGGAGAGGGGGCTAAAGACCACACTACCTCTAAACCGAACTTGGCAAACACGTCTAGAATCGTTGAACCAGCCATCCCACCCGGCCGCACCGCCCTCCACGACATTTAATATACCGCCATGCCAAACACGGGCTGAACCGAGCCCCACTGGGCTCGGCTCGCCGGGCCTCAGCGAGGTGGCGTTGTTGGGCACGAAAAGTCTGGCGGTGGTGTTTGCTCGGCCCGACTCGGCATTTTGGTCCATTTCCACCACGGGCTTGAAGTATTACGAAATGCGCTTTCGGTCGCGTACTTTTGGTCGTATTTCCACCTGTTTTTATTATAAATACTACAAAATACATTTCGGACACTACAAGTGGAAATATGTTAGTAATAAATGTATATGAGTATAAAAGGTATAGTTTCACTCCCTTTATGGTAGTAAGTTGCCGGGGAAAAAAATATGTCGTTAGTGGCCAGTCAACAAACTCCCCCAAGCTTACCCTTTTGCGGCGTCCTCGAGCAAAAGATAAGTACTTGGTTGTTGATCGGGAGTTGCTACTATGCGATTACATTTCACAAGTGCCGGGTTTATAACAAGATTTTCTACTATAGTTTGAATAAAATGGCACGTCTTTTCTCACCCTTTATTACCTTTCATCGTTTGCGGGGCTTTTAGCCGCATCTCAAAGTCTTGGCGATTGCCGGATATAACGGTTATAATAGAAATACTACTCATTCATTCTTTTGATCAACCTTTTCATCCAGGGATTTATTTATAAAATTATATTTGTTTTTCGAGAAAGTATGGGCTTTATTACTATATAAATTTTTTTTTTTTTGGAGAGGTGGGCTCTACTCGCCCTAGACTTTTGTCTTTTATTTCCTCTCTTTCTTTTTTCTTTTCTCTCTCTCTCTTTTTTTTTTTTTTTGGAGATGTGGGCTCTACTCGCCCTCGGACACGTGTCCATTTTTCATCTCTTGTTTTTTTTTTAGCATAGCCCATATCTTTTCTCTTTTCTTCAAATTAGATTCCGGATGTCAAGTTTCTCTCTTGAACGAAATCATAGCAAATCTATTTGTACCATATCATATTTGGCAACAACTTATTTGGATAGAGCTTATGCAACCCACATGAATCGAGGTTTTCAAGATGAGTTTTAAGACTTAGCCACTAAACCCAAACTTTAGAGAAATTCAAGTTATAAACTAGGCAATGAGGCAAAACATAAGACGAGCAACTATTCATCATTTCAACAAGGGATTAAGACTAAACATTTTGATAGCTCATATGTATGGAGTGGAATAAATCTACTCTCTCTCTTTCTTTTCTTCTCCTCTCATATCTCATCATTCTTTATAAGATAAGAAAATAAGCGAATGGAATGTGAGATACGAGTTACCTTTGTGGAGTCCTCCCTCAAGCTAGCTTTTGACTTATCTTCGGTTTATGAGCGTTGCTAGCTTGTGAACGCCATGAATGGATCTTTGATTAACATCATCTTTTGAGCGTGCGGGGAGACTCCCCCAAGCTTGTCTTGTGATGATCTTGGAAGAGCGGGACAACCATTCTTGGGGTTTCAAGGTTTTTTATTTATTTATATTTTATTATTATCATTATTATTATTTTTTTGGTTCACCAAACAACCCGATCTCCATTGTCATCTCTTGGACTTACCCTCATGATGTTGATAAATTCCTACGAGGGGGTTAGTCCATATGGTCTACCAAATTCTACTTTGGCGATTCGGTTCAATAATCAAACTCGACTCCATGTCTAATCTGATTAGGTTAGACTTTTTTGACCTAAGCACCATGCTCAATTCAAAAAAATGTATGGAAGTATGATCACCATATGAATGATCACCATTCCCAAACCATAACATGCTAGTATAGAAAAGGAAGCATGAATTGATAAACAAGATTCATCCAAAGGAGGTGAAGACTTGAAAGGTGGACAAGATTTTATTATTATTAATGAGAAGAGAGAAAGACTTTTGCGCTTTTTTTATGATAGTCCGGGGTATCTCTGGCGGTGCTTTCTTTATGGTCGTAAGCTTGACCAGGTGGAAAAACATCCTGCGACTTATGGTGGTGAAGTTCCTAGTTTCACCACTAAGAATTTTAGCATTACGCTCAATTTTGCAAGGTTAGCGTCACCATGCTACTACGAGATTTGCAACCATTCTCTTAAAAGGTTTACAAAGTGAACCAAGAGATGGTTGTGATCTTCGATGGAAGCACTCATTTGGAAACAAAACAAACTCAAGAAGACCCAAGGGTGAGCATGTAGGAAGTCTCAATTGACAACTTGTGCTCAAAAACAAATTACGCTTGGTCTCAAGAGTTGTTGCTTTCGTGCATGTCCATGGCACATGAGGGTTTATCCTCAAAAGATGTGACATGAAGGATGAACATTGAGTCTTGACCATTGTCAAGAACAACGTTTTTATCGGCCAGAGGGACATGACTTGTGTTCGAGTGAGGGCGACAGGTGTTTCGTTTCACTAAGATGCGGAAGCAACTTTGGTGAAGCGAACAGAGTTATGAACTTTGCCTCCTCGAACGGTTTTGGTTGGGAAGATGCTTCGCCTTTGGGATGTCTAGGTGTGAGGCGGAAGTAATCTTTCCCAACTTCTCATCATGGCTTCCCTCTATAGGTTTTTTTGTGAAAAAGCTTTTTCGAGAGGGTAGCCTATGAGAGGATTGAAGTCAAGGATGGGATAGATATGAAAGTCTAAGCGCACCTCGGTTTACGAGGTTACGTCATCATCCTTGAATTCAATCGCGAACTCTGAAGGGCGAAGCATTCCTTCCTTCGGTGTTCGTGGTTCGGGAGAGGGCTCAACGGTCGGTTCTAATGATGGTATGAGGAATGGTTCGGACCGATGAGGGCTCCTCAAATCTTGACATGCCCTTGTCGTGGAGGAGGGTAGGTTCTACAGCGGGAGAAGCAAGCTTCTCTAGGATGTGTTCAAGGGTTTTCCTATGTTACATTTGTAGGTTTTGCGTGCAAAGCGACCCTCCAATGGTTATGTCAAGGCATAGGGCAGCACTATATCAAGACCCGAACAAAAGATATGCAAAAGCACACTATCGGGTAATGACAAGTCTAGGCCAACATGTATAAACATTATAAACCTGGCCTAGGCTGCTCCTATGGACTCTTCTCATCCTACTTGAGATCGAGAGTTGTTCTTGGTAGGCATTGATGGGGAAGAATGCTAGACAAAAATTGTCTTTGAGTTCTTCTCGGTCCCCATTCAAACTTTCCTACGACAATAGTATACTATTGTTTTGCTTTCCCTATGAGGGAGAGCGAAACAAATTCCACATGTGAATTTGAATCTTGCTAGGAATCTTTGAGGCAAGATTATAACTCCACGAAATCTCGTAGGTGGTTACACAAGTTTTCAAAAATGGTCACCAAAGAAGGAGTGTGCCCGAACCAGTTTTTTTTTAAAAAAATGAGGGTGGAGTTCATGGCGAATGAAAATTTTGATTTTGAAAAAGATTTGGGCCCCGTGAACACCCCCTTTGGAGAAGCGAGATAGATTTTGAATTGGATAGTTGGCTTCATTTTGAAAAAGAAGAATAAATAACTATTTTTTTTTTTTTTTGGATACAACACACGGGTGCTCTAGGCTCGAGAGAGAATTATGACTACCGTTCCCGAAGAACGGCGCCCGAAATGCTTGTTGGCGTTTCTTAACGTATGCGAAGAATCGCAAGCGCACGGAATTATCGTTATAGCATTTCACCCGAAAGTATTCGAGGTATCGTATTTCCACGAGGAACGGTTGTGTGATTACTCTCTAAGAGAGTCACCCTAGGATAACTATGGATGGTGAGGTATCTTTATGGGATCAAACTCTCTAGCGGGGATCACTTGGTCATTTATGTCCTCACTTCGGACACGCAGGCAATCGCCCAAAGCGGGATGGAGACCAGCATTTAGCTGCGCGCCACACACGAGCGTGGGGGATTACAAGGGGACGGACAAAGGCGGTCACAACCCGACCACCTACCCCCTCAACCGTGGGATGCGCCACAAAAGATAGAAAACCCTTAGTCTAGACACCACGTCTACACTAGTGATTATTACTCTAGCGTGTTAACAAAGCTTACCCGTCCAGGGGTCCTTCTACGAGCACCGCCCGGAAGGAACGACTATCAATCCCGCAAGTCTATACTTGACTAGATAATATGCTTAAGAGTAATAAGCCGAAAGAGGGACACAACCATTCTTACCCAAATGATTAGAAGGTTGTAGAGGTACAAAGCGTGGTGGGTGCCGACAAGTCCAGGCAGACGGCCACCCGAGATCCGCAATGCAGGGGTACTTTGGGACTCCATGGAGAAGAGGCCAAGCCCTCTTCTAGCCTTCCCTCTCTCACTCTCCATTAGAACTAAGAGGAAGAAGAAGAAGATAGGAGTGGAGTGGGAGCTTCTTCCTCTCTTCTACATTGTGGCTCCTCCTTGTGTTGTGTGGATGGTGTCTTAAGAGAGGGGAGAGGGGATAGCTATTTATACACAAAGGAGAGGGGCTAAAAAGACCACACTACCCCAAAACCGACCTTGGCGGCACGTCTAGATTCGTTGAACCAGCCATCCCACCGCCGCACCGCCCTCCACGACATTTAATATACCGCCACGCCAAACCACGGGCTGAACCAGCCTCGGGATGGGTGCGGGCGCACCTGCTGGGCTCGGCTCGGCCCGGGCCTCGCGGTGGTGGCGTTGTTGGGCTGAAAAGTCTGGCGGTGGTGTTTGCTCGGCCCAACTACGGCATTTTGGTCCATTTCCACCACGGGCTTGAAGTATTACGAAATGCGCTTTCGAGTCGCGTACTTTGGTCGTATTTCCACCTGTTTTATTATAAATACTACAAAATACATTTCGGACACTACAAGTGGAAATATGTTAGTAATAAATGTATATGAGTATAAAGGTATAGTTTCACTCCCTTTATGGTAGTAAGTTGACAGGAAAAATATGTCGTTAGTGGCCGTAAACACTTACCCGGGCGCTTGGTGCCGACAATGGGGTCGACGACGGCGGGATCCGCCCGGGTGAGGATGTGCGGGGTGGTCCTTCTTACTGTCGAAGGTGATCGGCGCCTCGGACCACTTGAGGTAGGAGGGGCGTCGCGGGCTCGGTGAAGAGGACCTCGCTGACTTGCGGGAGCTTACGGCGCGCGCATGGACCTCGTGGCGCCGGTGCTCCTCGAAGACCACGTTGACCACGCCGTCCTCGAAGAAGATGTCCTTGTCGCCCGCCCTTTCGTCGAACTCGTCGTCGTTCCGCTCGTTGCCCGTGTCCTGCATCGCCTGCGGCGTGCGATCACGAACTTCCTCGGGAGGTTGCAGTCCTTGAGCGCTGTGCTTGGCCCGAACCCTCGTGGTTGGGGCGGGGAGCTCGAGCTTCTTCTTGAAGTAGTCCTTGGGGGCATTGGGCCGCCGCCTTGGGGACCGGCTTCTTCTTGTCGGCCACCGCCACGAAGTCCTCCTCGTTGCGGCGGCGCTTGTTCTTTTTCTTCTTTTGGGCCGCGACATCGACCCCTCGGCGCCCTCGTCGGCGGTCTTCTCCTTGCCCTTGCCGGTGGTGCCGTGGAGGATGAGCGGAGATGGCCTCCTCGCCTCCGGCCTTGGTTCGTGGCAAGGTCGAGGAGCTCCTTCACCGTCTTGGGCTTGCGGATGCTGAGCTCGCGGGACGGCGTCTCGCAAGTCGTGGGTGAAGGTGAAGGCGGTGATGATCTCGGCGTCGGTGAGCTCGTTGCGAGCTTGGAGAAGCACCGGATGTAGTCGCGCGGGCTCGTTCTTCGCTTGCGGTGCAGAGGTCCCACGTGTTCTTTGGGGGCGGGAGTAGGTGCCACGGAAGTTGCCGATGAAGATGTCGCGGAGGGTCGTAATTTGTCGATCAAACCTATAGGCAAGTGCTCGAGCCATGATCGGCCGGTGTCGACAAGGTACGGGAGGTTGCGGATGATGAAGAGCTCGTCGTCGGGTCCTCTGCTTGGCACATGAGACGGTCGTCCTCGAGCCACATGCTGGGTTCCGTCTCCTGTTGTACTTTTTTTTGGAGGTCGGGCTCGAGCGGCCGATGGAAACGGCGCATCGTGGACTCGGAGCCAAAGATGCGAGGTAGCCTTTGTCGAGTCGAGCTCCTACCGCGAGTTCAGCGTCGAGCTCGGGTTTCGCGAGCTCGGGGAGGGAGGAGCTGGTCACCTCCTCACCTTCGGCGTCGGGCTCCGGCGGATCCTCCCTGGGCGTCGTAGCGGCCGCCCCTCTTTAGCTTGTAGGAGCGCGCGGGGCGGTCGTCGTCATGTCGATCATCGCGGCGGTCGTGGTGCTCGGGCGGTGGCTGCTTCCTCGAGCCTCGCGACGCCGTCATGCATCGGCGGTGTCTCGTGCATCCGCAGTTTCGCCGACTTGGCGCCGTGCGTGAACTCATGGAGAGTCATCAGAGCGGCCTCTAGTTGGAGGAAGCCTCGTGTTCCTCCCGGAGTTGGCGGTGAGACGCCGAGCTCTCCATCCGGCTCTGTGGCCTTCGATGAGGGACCGGCTGCTCCGGGGGTGGACCCTCCCGGCCTCCGGGGGTCCCGGCTTGAGGGAGGTAGTGCAGCGCTTGATAGCGGTGGCGGGGTTCTGGGTTGCCGGTCGAGGCGGCGGAGGTCGTCGACCTCGTCGATCACGGCGGCATGCATCCCGCCCGCGAGCTCGAGCTCGGTACCGTCCTCCTACCTCCTCAAGGAGTGCATCGTGCTCTGTGCGATCTCATGCTCGGCCTCCTCAAGCTCCTCGAGGCGCTCGTGGACTCGCTTAGGCGGGGCGCCGTTCAGCGACCCGTCGATCCTTACCCCTGAGTGCGCGGGGGTGTGCTGGGAGGACTGTTGACGGTAGAAATACCCTGTTTTTACATAGTCAAACCATCAACAAAGTACTCCTTTTGGAAGCTAACATACATATAAACAATGATTTCTTATGCAAATAACCTAGTTCCACATGTAGATATCATTCTTTGTATACAGATGTGAAACTAGTGGAACTCGGGCTGAAATGACACATTTGGTCACCATCGGTCAACACCCCAAGTATGGCCATTGGACAATTTGACATCACCATCATGATCTCCATGTCCTATGAAGCTTCCACACAAGATTTGAAGTCATTTGGCCACAAGACCTACATCGGCCGATGCATGACCATTTCATCCTGACATGTGGGACACCTCCTAGAAGAGCTGGAATAGGCCAAGGCCCAATGGACGCACATCGGCCGACCAATGACCATTGGCCCAAACTCTTCCAATGTGTCCTGCCACGTCACCAATCCATGGGAAACCAAGAGAAGGCACCTGATTGGTCCGTCAAGGCGTCCCTTGGATCGTGTGGGTACAAAAACAGATGTCATGGCGGGTTCGGAATCAAGGCGAGAAAAAACGGTCGGGCCAACATCTCCAGCACCAGGGGATGGCCCACAGGTCATGGACCATGGTCGGCCGACCATAGCCCATTTGGCCACCGACATCCCCCCATGCCTACCACATTGTCCACGTGATTATTTCATCCAGCCGTTGATTCTAAGGCGGTTTATCCAAGGGCTACAAGGTAGGATCACGCGGATCGATGACATGGCGCTAGAGTAGCCCCTACTCCACCTTGGGCTATAAACCCCCCTACCCCTTCAAGGCATGACCACAAGGAGAACTCCACTCCAATGTAGTAGGCGAAGCCCTGCTCCTTTAGTGTAGTAGTAGAGTGAGAGAGGGAAGTCTTACGGAGGAAGCCGGAGTCTGTCGGGAATCTCCTCCGAGGTGTACCTCTGGGTGTACTTCTTCTAGTGAGTAATACATCGAGTTCTTTTATACTTTGCATATCTGGTTTAGTATAGTAGCTATTCACTCGTTCTTCATTGGTACATTGCTTTGCTTTAGTAGAGTGTTCTAGCCTAGCTAAGTACAGGGTTAGAATAGTAGGAGTTAGCGTAGACGTGGTGTCTAGGCTATACCTTACCGATGTATGCCGCTTGTTGCGGATGGATTGTGATAGCTTGAGTAAGGTAGTGATAGCCCTTCGGTCTCTCGTATAGATCACCACGTGTTTAGGCAAGTTCTTAAAAGGTAAGGCTCGATAAAATAGTAGTTTGGTAGTGGTGACTTTATTCACAGATTATCACCCACGCCTCCAAGTGTCAGAGGGTCGATAAAGCCACGTTTAGCTACCTAGCCTATCTAGATATCATAGCTATAGAAAACCTCTCAACTCAACTACCAAATACACACCTTGTGTCATCATAGGACGAGTCTTGATTCTTTGTTAGTTCACTTCACGTTCCTCGTGGAAATCGATACTGGAATACTCACGGTGAAAAGCTACGGCGGTAGATAAACTGCGGTTTACCGTTGCCATACTTAGGTGTATCGGTCCTTTAGTGGTAACACTAAAGAGCGTCAACAAGCTTTTCGGCGCCGTTCTTCGGGAACGGTAGCTGTCTTAACATTGAATTGGGTCGTCCGAGTTATCTTTTATTTTTACCTTTCTTTTCTTTTTTTCCTTTTCCACAATGAACCAAACACCCATATCCCATTTGCCGCTCCAAAGGGCGCTTGTTTGGAGCCTCCACCATCATCACAACCCATCCATACATCTAGCTATGAGCTTCGCCCAGGCTTCATAGCCATGGTTCAGGAAAAACCTTTCTCCGGGGACAAAGATGAGAACCCCTATGCTCATTTGCGTGAGTTTGAGCAATTGTGTTCATGTCTTCACATTGAGGGCATGACACAAGATACCCCCTTCGTTGGAAGCTCTTTCCGTTCTCTTTAACGGGGAAAAGCTAAACAATGGTATGCTCGCTATGTAGAGAGTATAGGAGGAGAATGGGAAAAGCTTCAAACCAAATTTTGTCTTACCTTCTTCCCTATCTCCCGTGTTGTCCATCTTGAATAGAGGTCCTATCCTTTAAACGAAGGAAAAGGAATATCGGGCATAGCACGGGCCCATATCACCGATTCAACATCATATGGCCACGACCTTGGTATTTCTAAACCGGCATTATTGCAACATTTCTATTGCGGCCTTACCAAGGAATCAGCCCAAAACTTTGACATAGCTGGGGGAGCTTTCTTGCGTCTCCCCTCGTTAGTGAAGGGAAGAAAGTTCTCTCTAGGATCTTTGAGAACACCCCTTACACTAACATCTACGATGAAGCTTTAGAGGAAAACCCAATCCCCAAGCAAAAAGGAGATCTCAATGGCACAAACACCACCATTCCTATCCAAAAGTCCCGCCATCAATCACGAACCACAAATACCCCGGATTGCGAAGGAAGAAGAAATTCAACCTTGAAACATCCTCAAATTCGAAGAGGATCTATTTCCTGATTTTGCTGATTATGGGAACACCTTGAATCACCATTTCCAAAAGGGACCTTCAAAGAGACACCATTCTAAATCCCTAAATGAAGGATCTCGTCAAAAGCATCCCAAATCATCATCATCTTACCTCTCAAAACCTCAAGTGGGGCGTAAGTCTCTTTGAAGAAATGTCGAGTGAGCCCATAGAAGGAGAATCAAAACATCAAGAAGAATCTAGCCTCTTCCCTTCTATGCCACAACCGATATATTCTCAAGACCCAATTCTAAACCAATCTATCGCCCCGAGCACCCCCATTGTACTTTCCCTTATGAGTCTTATGATCACCCGATCAATGACTCTAGGAATGCAAAGGATGAGCTCAAGTCAATCTCTTCTATCCCCCGTGACTCATCCAAGTCTACAGGAGGACTCAGATAGTCATGAAGAAGAAATTGCTCATCCTCTTATAAAGCTCGGTCCGAGACCCCTCTATCCAAGAGAAGTCTTGGGCGGTGAGATGACCATGGAATGTCATAGGCATGGAATGACAGAACCAAAGTGTTTACCTATGGAAATTCATGAGACATCAACTTTAGAGCTTGAAAACAAAGAAATCAAGGATGATCATGGAAGCTATTTTCTACCCTTCTTTCAAAATTCATGCTTCTTTGATAAATATTCCAAATATATCCTCCACTTTACCACCACCAACCATAAGAGCTACAACCCACTATTGTTCCTTGTCCATAAAATATTTGAAATCATGGTTGTAGATGCTTATGTTTATCATAAGCATTCCAAATCTCATAGTAGTTTGGCGTGGACGTAAAGATTGGTGTTGGAGGGGAAACGCTATCACCAATATGAGATTTTTAGAGGTTTCCCAAAGACAAGCTTATGTCTTAAAACAAGCACTTCCTAAAGACAACTCGAGATTTCATCACACTAATAAAAGTTGTCAAATGACTCAGTAAAGAAATCTTTGAGACATAATTGTGAAAGTTTCCTTCGGGTATTTTTGTCACTAACCCTTTCAGGTTTACACAAAAATAATGAAGGATAGAACTACAAGGTAAATCAATCTAAACACCGGCAAAGCATGTTAGATGGAGGACTCCATCACCTACACTTGGTATTGCTTTGCATCAAACGCTACAAAATCCAAGTGTGGGGGATGGAAGTCTCTAAAGAACTCATGACATGCTTCATGTGTTGTTTAGTTGTTTCTACTTTGCTTTTGCATAATGTCTTGCTCACTTTGCTTAGTCATAAAAAAAAATGTATCATTAGTTCACCATTAATGTCTCATCTTAATTATGCAAATGAATCTTGTTAGACCTTTTCATTTCTAAACATGTTTGGTTTGAGAGTAATGTATACAAGGCTCTCATAGGTTATTTAAATTAAGCATGGTGCTTAGGTTAAATGCCCTTCCTTAATCAAACAAGACATGGTGTCAAGTTTGATTATTTGAACCAAAAGATGTTTTGCATAAAATTAGGATGCAAAATTTGATTCATGTTCTTAGCGTAAGTTACGAGAATGTTTGGTGAACAATAAATGATTGATACTCCAACAAAGGGAAAGTTGATCTCTACTAAATACTAAAACCTATATTTGTAGCATGGAATATCACCCTTAGCTAGATAACACCATTACCCCAACTTTGCTTCCTTTGGGTATGTGTTGTCCGCTAATCTCTTTTAGGAAAGAATATGGACAAGCCATGGCAAGATGATTAAAGGGTTCAACTCCAAAGACAAGACAATCCTCACATCCAACCCAAGACCCAAGCTATTAGGTCATTGAAGATGCTAGAACATCAAGATGGCCATCCCTCATCATCAACAAGTATGATGACAACTTCTTTGAGGTAAGTGGCTAGCAAATTAATTTCTTGTTCATATGCATAGCCAAAAAAAGATGACATGACAAAGTACCCTTTCAATAATGATTTAACTAAACTGAAACCACATGTCCTATTTTTGTGGTTTGCATATGAAATTTGACTAGCTCTTCTAGATCTACATAGTTGAAGTATCTACCATGCAAAATTTGAGCATGTTTGGCCATCAAAGGTGCATCGGCCGATGCACTAAAAGTGGCCAATAGGGCCCAACTTTGGTGAATATGTAGAGGAGAGCGTAGAGATGAGTGTGTGGAGTCTCTTTTTCCCAAATCCAAAAATATGAGGGTCGGCCGACCTAGGAAGTGAGCCTTCTGAGCTCACGGGCACTTGAGGCATTTTTGGGAGAGTTCAAGGATGACATCCCACTAAGCGGTTCAGACCCGTTGGGTCGAACCCACATCGGCCGACTCATCCATTCTAGTCATTTGGCTCGGGGCGAGTGAGATGAGTATAGGAAGTCATAGTGATCATGCTTAGACCATTAGGATGGGTCAGGACACAACTTGGCACATCGGCCGACCCCCTACTAGAGCCTTTTGGCTCGAGGGCGGTGAGGTATGTTCTAGACACACTATAGAACACGTCTAGACCATTGGTTCGACCGTGTTTTGGTGCATGAGCCAACCTGTGCACTTCACACCAAATTGGTCACCTAATGTTGAGGAGGCCTCCCTATCATTGATGGAGGAGCGCCCGAGCTCGAGTCAAAGCGGGAGTCGTTGGCACACCTCTCTCCTTAAGCCTTTCTACCCTCACTTCTCTCTTCACCATCACCATACCCACCACCACATTTGGCGCCCATCAATGATCTGGGTAAGGAACCCAAGGGTCCATCCATAAACCCATAGCGCCTAACATACATCAAAATGACATCATGATCATGGACGTCATTGATGTGACTCCACTAGCCATAACCCCCTACTAGAGACCAACCTAGGCATCAGGATGTGACGGTCGACGTGACCTTAGGTTGGCCAATGCAGTCCACGATGCCAAAACACACATGTGGCATGCCTTGAGCCCGGTCTCCACATAGGGAGGTGCACGAGTTACGTCCATCGTATGAAATCTCTAAAAAATGAACATTTGAGTTACGCTAGTGTTTTTCCACTAGCGAACACGCACTTGATGTTTTCTTTCTTTGATGTGTCTCGGGCCGTACAAAAGCGGTGTGGGGGTGATCGGCCAACCACCAACAGAGAAGGATATCAACGTTTGGACCCCGCCACGTTGATCACCTTCGCATCAAGAACACACTTGTGAAAATTTGAGCCTGAATGGCCATAAGAGGCACATCGGCCGACCACCTAACGAAGGATCACAATGTTTGGACCCGCCACGTTGATCACCTTCGCATCAAGAACACACTGCTTGTGAAAATTTGAGCACGAACGGCCACAAAAAGGTTGGTCGGCCGACCAATCAATTTTCAAGAATTGGAAAACCGCCCGGTGCGGGGATTGATCTATCGGATGAGAGGAAGAGCACCACGGTGGCCGATTTGTCGATAGCTCCAAAAGTGGCATCGGCCGATGCCACCTTGGACCCCCCAGGCCCACCTGTCGGCATCGGGACACTTCCCCACCGGTTTGCAATTCTCATCCCCTCATTTTTCTATTCATTTTAGATTATATCTATTCGTTTTATCCCTTTTTTTAATTTATAAATATAAAACTAGAAGAAGCACCTGAAAATAAAACTTTGAAGAAGTAACATTTTCATGACATCTTGAAGATAAAATCTGTCATAAAGTTTATTTCTTGTGCAAACTTATGTTTGTGGGAAAAATACATTATTAGGGAAAAGTCATATTGACTAAGATGTTGTGACTTGTGATATAGTTCGAGCTTATGCATCAACCTCTTTTACTCAAGGTACTTGGAGATTTGTCTTGATAAAAACATAAAACCATAGTGTCACACACTCCTCAATGATGAAAATACCAACCAAAGCCATATGCATTACTCATACATGTTCAGCGCCCCATATACGCTACTTGCAGTTGTATTGAGTTTTGGCAAATCTAGTGACCCTTGTTGAGGATTATATCATGCTCCCAAGATCAAGATCACGTACACTCCACATCTATATGCTACTTCTACACTAGAAGTACGCACTACATCCCTTTTTCCCAGTTCCACCATCAAAATGCTCTATGCTTTAAGTTGTGATCTCTCTAGATATATAGATGGTGAAAAGAGACATTAGCTATGCAAAAGTAAAAAAAAAAAAAAAAAAAAAGAGAGGAAATAATGGACACAAGTCCAAGGGTGAGTAGAACCCACCTCTCCAAAAAAAAAGTTGGACACATGAAGGTCCAAGTATGTATATTTATGATAGCCATGTCTCAATAATAATAATAATAATAATAATAAGGTAGAGAGAGAGATCACATCCAATGAAGGAGCAAAACAAAGTTATCCATATTTTCCACACACATGCACATTCTTGATCTAAGGGCATGATACTTTTCTCTTAGGATCCTAGTTTTGACTTTACAATATATGCAATGCAAGTATGCAATCATGTTTATCCCTACCTCAGCTCCACATAGACCTTTGTAGTAGGGATGAAACAAAAAGGCACTTTCATGTTATGCCGTGGTGAGGATCTATACACTATTGAGTGACTTGAGAGTACCCAATCGAGGAGTATAAGTGATCTATGTGATTTTCTTTTTTAACTTATATAAAAAAAAACTCCAAGAACTAAGATGTGAATGCGGAAGATGACTTGCTTTGAACTATTCCATTTCCCAACTTCTCAAGGATTTATGATAGACACAACCACATATCCCACTCACATAGGAAATGCTTAGAAATAATCTTATGGTAGTTCAATATCTCATAAGCGTTATGTCCATGTTTACTTCAACCTCCCTCCTTTGCTTGAGGACAAGCAAAGATGTAAGTGTGGGGGATCTTGTTGACGGTAGAAATACCCTGTTTTTACATAGTCAAACCGTGAACAAAGTACTCCTTTTGGAAGCTAACATACATATAAACAATGATTTCTTATGCAAATAACCTAGTTCCACATGTAGATGTCATTCTTTGTATACAGATGTGAAACTAGTGGAACTCATTTGAAATGACACATTTGGTCACCATCCATCCAACACCCCAAGTATGGCCATTGGACAATTTGACATCACCATCATGATCTCCATGTCCTATGAAGCTTCCACACAAGATTTGAAGTCATTTGGCCACAAGACCTACATCGGCCGATGCATGACCATTTCATCCTGACATGTGGGACACCTCCTAGAAGAGCTGGAATAGGCCAAGGCCCAATGGACGCACATCGGCCGACCAATGACCATTGGCCCAAACTCTTCCAATGTGTCCTGCCACGTCACCAATCAATGGGAAACCAAGAGAAGGCACCCGATTGGTCCGTCAAGGCGTCCCTTGGATCGTGTGGGTACAAAGCGGATGTCACGGCGGGTTCGGAATCAAGACGCGGTAAAACCGGCGGTGGGGCCAACATCTCAGCACCGGGGATGGCCCACGGGTCATGGACCATGGTCGGCCGACCATAGCCCATTTGGCCACCGACATCCCCCATGCCTACCACATTGTCCACGTGATTATTTCATCCGGCCGTTGATTCTAAGGCGGTTTATCCAAGGGCTACAAGGTGGGATCACGCGGATCGATGACATGGTATTTGGAGTAGCCCCTACTCCACCTTGGGCTATAAATACCCCCTTACCCCCTCACTTCCAAGGCATGACCACAAGGAGAACTCCACTCCAATGTAGTAGGCGAAGCCCTGCTCCTTTAGTGTAGTAGTAGAGTGAGAGAGGGAAGTCTTCTGGAGGAAGCCCCGGGTCTGTCGGGAATCTCCTCCGAGGTGTACCTCTGCGGGTGTACTTCTTCTAGTGAGTAATACATCGAGTTCTTTTATACTTTGCATATCTAGTTTAGTATAGTAGCTATTCACTCGTTCTTCATTGGTACATTGCTTTGCTTTAGTAGAGTGTTCTAGCCTAGCTAAGTACGAGGGGTTAGAATAGTAAGAGTTAGCGTAGGCGTGGTGTCTAGGCTATACCTTACCGATGTGTATGCCGCTTGTTGCACGGATGGATTGTGATAGCCGGTAAGGTAGTGACAGCCCTTACGGTCTCTCTGTATAGATCACCACGTGTTTAGGCAAGTTCTTAAAAGGTAAGGCTCTAGTAAAATAGTAGTTTGGTAGTGGTGACTTTATTCACCGGATTATCACCCACGCCTCCAAGTGTCCGAGGGCCGATAAAGCCACGTTTAGCTACCTAGCCTATCCGGATATCATAGCTATAGAAAACCTCTCAACTCAACTACCAAATACACACCTTGTTTCATCATAGGACGAGTCTTGATTCTTTGTTAGTTCACTTCACGTTCCTCGTGGAAATCGATACCGGAATACTCCCGGTGAAAAGCTACACCGACAACCGCGGCGCTTGCGGTTTACCGTTGCCATACTTAGGTGTATCGGTCCTTTAGTGGTAACACTAAAGAATCGTCAACAGGCAAAGACACCGGCGGGCGCGCGGATGTCACCGGAGATGAGGTCTCTAGAGACGGCTGGACAACCACCGTACCCAGAACCTAGAGCGTTGCTATCTATGCTATTGAATGAGAGAGAAGGGTGAGAGTCCAGCCCGAGTCGGCTAGCTCGTCGCGGCGAGGTGCTCGTAGCGGCCATGGCTACGTGGCCGCCGGCGGTGAGAATCGCAAATAAAGTTAACACCTCGCAAGCATGAATATACGTACCATTGGCACTCTGTTCACTCATCATTTCAGCTCCAATCAAACATCCACGCAGCACATGATTAAATTTGGAGAAATACAACATATTGATATTTAATCACAAGCACCATCGTCCCACACAAACACGACAATATAATAACACATGGATTACAACGAATTAAAACATCTCAGGGTTCATCACTGCTACTCAGAGGATCGATCGAACATCAACCAATGCATACATGCATCACCGCGCGTATGCATGCACACAACACAGACACTCGCTCAGACCGCATCATCATCCTCTAGATCAGAGCCCAGCTGCTCTGCAGTAGCGATTAACCTATCACACTCGTCGTGAATCCTACACTCCTCGCTGCAGTACACCCTGTGACTCGCATGCCATAGTGGATGAAATCCTGTTAGCACTATACTCATTGTTCCGGCCATGCCGCCGCAGTCATAGTAAAATCTGTGTGCCTCATCTTCCCATCTGCACTGATGCCCATCATGGCGAGGCACCGGTTGGGCGGAAGGAGGAAGACGGCCGCTTACCTTCAATGGCGTCCGTCACCACTTGCCATTGCATTGTTGAAAGTGCGGCGGCAGTTCAAGCTCCCCCCCAACATTTTTGCCACCTCGCCGTATCTTCTTCCTCAATCTCCCGCAACACCTCTCGGGCATGGTCGTCATCGGCGGCGGCGGCGTTCCGCCTGTAGAGCAGTAAGGCGTGCACATAGCGAGCATGTGCATGCCCTGAGTCGGCGGCTTGTTTCAGCTTGTCGAGAGGCGGCGAGACGGTGTCGCGGCCTTCCACGAACACGGCAGACATGCCCGCTGCGGCACGCCCGGGTTGCCGACCTTGGTGAGCTTCGGTGATGAGACTCGCGTGATACCGCGCGGTAGTACGGCGGCCCGGCCCAGATGTAACCGCCATCGACGTCGACCCGCCGCCGCCGTCGTTGCAGCACCCGGTCTAGTGGGATGCTCCGGTCCAACATGGCGCCCGGCACGCACTTCTCGTGTCCGTGCAAGGTGGCCCACAGATTGTAGAGGTCCTCCATAGGATCCTCTCGCGGCCATGGCGACGTGATGCGCAATGTCCTGAAGCAACTCCCGCGGAAGGTTCTCCATGGCTCGAGGCAGCGGCGCGGTGGGGGCTTTTTTGCTTGGAGCTTGAGCTCGGCGGCGACGTGAACAGAAGCTGGCCCTCAGCTGGTGAGCAGCAATAATACGGGTGCGTTCGCAATATATAATGCAAAGGCGCGTTTCGAGGAGGCGGCGGTCGGTGAGCACTCCTGCGGAGCGGTCGAGCGACGTACGCACATGCATGGCCCGCGGAACGCATCAAAGCAAGTAAATGGACAGACGCTTTTTTGCTGCAGACGCTCTTTCCCAATACGCGACTGTATGTCTTGAACTGTTGCATGTTTATCCATGACAAGATGATCTCAAATCAAACGGTTGTAAACTATAAAGTTTCATAGATATTTGGGAACTACAGTCTTTATATTGGTAGTTTGTCGGAGGTCGTTCAAAAAATTTAAATTTCCAAATTTCATTTATTTTATATTATTTTAAAAAAATTGAGACCTAGTTTTTCATTACAAGATAATGCCAAATCAAAAGGTTTTAAACTAGAAAGTTTCATATCTTAGTAAGATCTACAATTAATTCTCAATTTGGTTGTTTCCCCATCCGACATCCATGCTAGTGATTGTTCACGAATCTTAATTATACACCATCGCAAACATGAATATACCACTCTGTTCATTCATCATTTCAGGTGCAATTAATCAAACATCCACACAGCACATGATTTAGAGTAACACAACGCCACCTCACCATCCCACTATCACCCCACTAGCATGCCACCTCACCAGCCCACTAACCCTTCCTTATGCCACATCATCAACATGTCCCACATGTCTATGGGCATAAAAAGGGTTATAACTCTTGAACCAAAAAAATAAATCAAATTCTGATTGCACCATTAAATTTATTTTAATAAATCCTTTAAAATAAGATCTCACATGGATATATTTTGATAAAATTATAAGTAGGACCTGTTGGTATAGAAAAAAAGAAAATTAAAAATAAAAATTAAAAAAAAGGAGAAAAAAAAAAAGAAAAAGAATAGGAGGGTGATAGTAATATTGTAACTCATAGAATTCTCCTTCATACCTGCGGCAACGCGCGGGGAATCCACTAGTATATATTTAATCACAAACACCATCCCAGACAAAATATAACACAAGATTACAACGAATTCCAACCTTGCACTGCGGATCCTACACTCCTCGCTGCATTAAGTCATAACAAAAGTGATAATATTTGCAAAAAAAGTTAAATAAGACGAACGGTCAAACACTATTTGTAAAAGTCAAAAAATTGCGTTTATTTTGGGACGGAGGGAGTAGGCTTTTTTTAGGAGCGAGCCGTGACCCGTGAGGCCTGCGACGACATGACCGGTGCTAGTACAGCGTAATGAATACCAACGCCTTTTGATAGAGCGCGTCTCTAACATTTACACCTTGCGTGCGTGCATACCTTTGCGTAGAGTAGCTTAGGCCAGTCTCGCTCGCGGGCGCACGTCTGCCATCGGGCGCAGTGTCATCATTATACTGATGCCCGTTTCCATCGGCGAGGCACCAGACGAGGACGAAGGGGCGACTCCGCCTACTTGCATGCACCCAGCTCATGACGTTACCCTGAATACTTCCCTGATTTGGCTTGTCGGTATCGAGATACGTACTATCTGATACGCAGATATACGGTATTCGCCGATACTGTACTCCTGCCGCCACAGAAGACGCCCGCCTTTCAAGCGGCGGAGCAGCCTCGCGGCCTCGTCGCCTGGACGACCGCGTCCTTCCGCTAGGCATGCCACCTGGGACAGGTGAGCGTTGAATTCTACCGCAAGCGGCGGCAAGCGCCGTCCGCTCGTTGATCCTCATACATTTGTCTATTCGTCGATTCTCCCGTGCATGCTTGGTGAGGCAGGCCATAGTGCCAATGTAGCCCGTCAGGACTCTTTCTATTTTTTTAATTTATTTCAATTTTTCAGTAGAAAATAAAAGGAAAACGCCCTCAAATGCTTCATAGGAGTAGCTAGAGATGCCTATTTTTATTTGTTCCGCTAGAGTAAAATTGTCCTAATTATACTGGTGTGCAACATACTGTATATATGCTTTCAAATTGACAGATAATTTGGATAGATTTCATTAGAACTATCACTCTATTCAGTAGCAAACATCCACACATATTTGAAAAATATATATATAGCACATGGATTATGTAGTTAGTATATATCACAACTAATAACACACATGTCTCAAATCAAAAGTGTGGCAAGATTCTTAGGCAAAACAAGTGTGGCAACCAATTTCTTTGCCACACTTGCCTAAGGTTAGTTGTGGCAAGTTGTGGTTGGCAACCAAACAGCCCTTTAACATACATTGCATGTGAGCATCATCGTAGACCACTTATGGCCACCCTGCAGCAAGGAAGCACATACTACACTTGCCGCGGATCCTACACTCCTCATTTGCCGGTACACCCAGTGCGGCGGCAATACTGATCCTGGTTTTCCGGCCTGGGCGCCGCAGTAGTACCTGTCTCCCCATCTGCACTGATGCCCGTCCTGGCGATGCACCGGTTGGGCAAGAGGAGGATGAAGATGCCGCCTCCCTGCACAGGGGGGCACCACCGAGTCGTCGTGCGGCACTTTCATTGCGTGTAAGAAGTGCTCCTGGCTGTTTGCGGTCCTCCTCCAGGGTGCAGCTATCGTCACCGCCGTGTCGCGCTCCAGCTCCCGCAACACCGCCCGGGCACGGTCGTCATCGGCGGCGGCGGCGTTCCGCCTGTAGAGTAGAAGAGCATCCACGTACTGGGCGAGCGCATGCCCCGAGTCGGCGGCTTGTTCCAGCTTGTCGAGAGGCGGCGAGACGGTGTCGCGGCCTACCACGAACATGGTAGACATGCCTCCTCTGAAGCACGCCTCCGGGTTGCCGACCTTGGCGAGCTTGCTGATGAGACTCGCGCGAGTAGTACAGCGGCGCGGTGGGGGCTTTTTTGCTTGGAGCTTGAGCGCGGCGGCGACGTGAACAGAAGCTGGCCCTCAGCTGGTGAGCAGCAATAATACGGGTGCGTTCGCAATATATAATGCAAAGGCGTTCGAGGAGCCGGGCTGGCCGGTGAGCACTCCGGCGGAGCGGTCGAGCGACGTACGTACATGCATGGCCCGCGGAATGCACCAAAGCAAGTAAATGGACAGACGCTTTTTTGCTGCAGACGCTCTTTCCCAATACGCGACTGTATGTCTCGAACTGTTGCATGTTTATCCATGACAAGATGATCTCAAATCAAAAGGTTGTAAACTATAAAGTTTCATGGATATTTGGGAACTACAGTCTTTATATTGGTAGTTTGTCGGAGGTCATTCAAAAAATTTAAATTTTCAAATTTCATTTATTTTATTTTATTTTAAAAAAATTGAGACCTAGTTTTCCATTACAAGATAATGCCAAATCAAAAGGTTTTAAACTAGAAAGTTTCATAACTTAGTAAGATCTACAATTAATTCTCAATTTGGTTGTTTCCCCATCCGACATCCATGCTAGTGATTGTTCACGAATCTTAATTATAAACCATCGCAAACATGGATATACCACCACTGTTCATTCATCATTTCAGGTGCAATTAATCAAACATCCACGCAAAGACATGATTTATAGCAACACAACGCCACCTCACCATCCCACTATCACCCCACTAGATGCCACCTCACCAAGACTTTCATTGCGTGTAAGAAGTGCTCCCCGGTCGTTCGCGGTCCTCCTCCAGGGTGCAGCCATCGTCGCCGCCGTAGCGCCTCCAGCCTCCCGCAACACCGCCCAGTGCACGGTCGTCATCGGCGGCGGCGGCGTTTCGCTCTCGTAGGAGCGTAAGAGCATGCACGCATCGGGCGAGCGCATGCCCCGAGTCGGGCGCTTGTTCCAGCTTGTCGAGAGGCGGCGAGACGTTGTCGCAGCCTACCACGAACACGGCAGTCATGCCTCCTCTCGGCACGCCTCCGGTTGCCGACCTGGCGAAGCTTGTCGATGAGACTCGCGCGATACTCGCACGAGTAGTACAGCGGCCCGCAGCCGTCGACCCGCCGGTGCAGCACCCGGTCTAGTGGGATGTTCCGTCCCACAATGGCGCGGCGGCACGCCTTTGACATCTTGGTATAGGTTGCCCGTAGATTGACGAGGTCCTCCATAGGATTCTCTCCTCCGGGCATGGCGACGCGCATCGCAATCTCCTCAAGCAACACCTCCGGAAGGTTTTCCATGGCGCGAGGCGGCGGCGCGGCGGGGGTTTTTTTTTCTTGGCTGGAAACTCTGAGCGCGGTAAGGGGGTTTTTGCTGGAAACTCTGAGCGTGGCGGGGCGGTGAACAGCAGCAATAATGCATGTGCGTAGCCCGGTGCGAGGGAGAGTGGGAGACATAAACGGATAAACCCGCTGAACGCCGCCGAAGGAAATAGGCGCACGCCCTATCCCAATTATAGATTTCCAACGGGCCGCGTCGCGTCGGCAAGATGTGCCGCGCGCCGCCGAGGCACGCCGTGCCCCCGTGGGCCGGGCCACACCGGCTCTCGTGCTCGACCTCAAGCCCGTGCCCGCCCCACGGGCCAAATCGTGCCATGCCAGAGTCGTGGCCGCCCACGGGCCGATTTTTGAAAAACACTCAAACATGATCATTTTTTAAACAGATTTCAAGATATATTTGTACAATATTATACCAAGTATATGTACAATATTATATCAAGTATGAAAATATCGGAACTAATATACCAAATATGTACAATATTATCACCATTATATTTGCCACCGAGCCTCACCGTGCCTCCCCTTTCTTAACGTGCCGGGCCGCGCGCCGCGCCCCGCGCTTGAGGGTCGGCCCAAACACGCACCGCTGCCCTGCCGTCGCGTGACCGGGCCGTGCCGTGCTCGGGCCGGCCAAAATATCGTGGTGCCGTGTCATGCCGTCGTGCCTCGGGCCGCATGGAAATCTATAATCCCGGTCTTGGTGCGTAAGATAAATGTTTTCAAACTCTACATGTTTTCCCATGACAAGATGATCTCAATTCAAAAGGTTGTAAACTACAAAGTTTCATGGATATTTGGTAGTTTGTCTTTTGGAGGTCATTGAAAACATTTTTTCAAATTTCTTTTTGAAATTGAGACCTAGCTAGTTTTCCATTACAAGATAATGTCAAATCAAAAAAGTTTGAACATAGAGAGTTTCATAACTTAGTGAGATCTACAATTCTCAATTTGGTTGTTTCCACATCCGACATCGTGCTAGTGATTGTTCACAAATCTTATACATCTGTCTCATTCATGCGGCGAGAATCATAAATTTAACACCATCGCAAACATGAATATACACCATTGTCACTCTGTTCACTCATCATTTCAGCTGCAATCAAACATCCACGCAGCACATGATTTAGAGAAATACAACACTGCATAGATATTAATCACAAACACCATATCCCCCACACAAAATATAACATGTGGATTACAACGAATTAAAACATCTCACCGGTGTTCATCACTACATGCTACTCAGGAGGATCAATCGAACATTGGTGGTTTGGCTACCCGAGGTCACTTTAAAACATTTAAATTTTAATTTTTATTTTTTTTGAAATTGAGACCTCTAGTTTCCCTTTACAAGACAAATGCCAAATCAAAAAGTTTTAAACTAGAGATTTTCATATCTTAGCAAGATCTACCATTCTTAATTTGGTTATTATTTCCCCATCTGGCAATATACTAGTTACATTGTTCACTAATCTTATACATCTCGCTCGTAGTTTCATCAACTATATGAGACATGTGTAAATCTTGTGAACAATGTTATTGTGACGTCGTCGGATGAAGAAATGACCAAAAGATGTACACATCTTAATATATAAGAAGTTATACAAAACTTTCATGTTCATGATTTCTCATGCTGAAATCATTAGGTGCTCCAAAAATGTTGCTTAAAGTTGTAATTTTTAAAATTCAAATCTGTAATGTTATTGATAAAATTTTACAAAAGTCGTAGCTGTGTAAGAATACAATAGCTTGATAGAGAATGATTTTACAACATTTTAGAAAGAAAAAACATCAATTTTGGAATTACTATGAGAGAGAAAATGAAATTGATACGATCTTGTCGAGAAACAAATATGACGCCAAGTATTTAGGGAATTTTCGAAAAACGATATAGTCGGTCGGAAAATACAGCGATAACAAATCGAAATCTATGATAACGGTATCCTAAAAACACGATAAACAAACCAAACTATAGGAAATGAGAAGAGCCATATAAATTGCAACATCACCACAATTCTTGACAATGACACAAATAAATGATCAAGTTCTAAATTGACTTGACATAGCACTGTTTCTAAGGCCTTCTTTAGTTGGGCAAAAAAATTTGCCAATAGCACGATTACAACTCCCCGTAGCACTCCTGTAGCATTTTTGTTTGTATTTGGTAAACATTGTCCAATCATGGACTAACTAGGCTCAAAAGATTCATCTCGTGATGTATAAAAGAACCGTGTAATTAGTTATTTTTTTACCTACATTTCTTGCTCGAACATATGTCTTTTGGTGTATTTAATGTGATGTGGTGGAGAGAGAGTCTAAAAACTTGGAATTTGGCTCGCCAAAAACTTGCCAACTAAACGAGGCCTAAGTCGAAATCTATGATAACGGTATCCTTGCCATATACTAGCTACCCATCGTCCCAAAAGAATGACACTTTTGACTTTTCGAATTCGTGTCCGACCGTCCGTCTTATTCAAAAAATTTTATGCAAATTACAAAATAAATAAATCAATGCTAAAGTATCTTTAATGATAAAGTAAGTCATAACAAAATAAATCATATTTATACAACTTTTTTTGAATAAGACGGATGGTCAAAAACACGATGTCTAAAAAGTCAAAAATGTCATTCTTTTTGGGACGGAGGGTAGTTTCAAAAAAAAATATTTGCCTTATGTGCATGTTGGTTGTGTGTGCCCTTGATTTGGTAACCAACGGTAAATTACCGCTTAAATACGGGAATCTTCGAAACGATCGGAAGAGGGCAAAACTGTTTCCACTTTCATTTCCATTTATTTTTACCATTATCATTTTCATTTTTTTGCGCGGTTACCACTTCCGTTTCCGTTTAGGCAACAATCGGAAAAAACTTCGAAAATGACTACGGAAAATCGGAAACTATCATTTTTTTTTTTTGAGAGAAATATGCATTCATCTTTAAGTAGCTCTACGCACATCATTTTCGTTTTTTCTCACAGCGAATCATTTCACTCCTCGTCCCGCCTCCTCGAGTTTTTCATGCTAACAGGAAGGTCCCACCACGCCTTCTCCCGGATGCCGCTGAAGTGGCGATCTTTACCTTGTGCCCGCCCAAAAATTTCCAAAAATTTGCGCGCCCAGATTCGCAAAACGCGAAAAACCCTATCCCGTATCCGCCTCCTCACAGGCGATTCATTTCACTCCTCATCCGCGTCCTCACAGGGTGATTCTAGGGTATGACCACCGCCGCCGCCCGCCGTTGACAACCACCACTTGTTGGGATCTAACTTCGCCCCGAAACTTTTATCCCAAACTTTGAAGTTGACTTCGTAGAAAAACTTTATGCCCAAACTTTGAAGTTGACTTCATAGACAAACTTTATGCCCAAACTTTGAAGTTGACTTCAGAGACAAACTTTATGTCCAAACTCGAAGTTGGCTTCGTAGACAAAACTTTATGCCCAAACTTTGAAGTTGACTTCGTAGACAAACTTTATGCCCAAACTTTGAAGATTGACTTCGTAGGCAAACTTTATTCCCGAACTTTGAAGTTGACTTCGTCAACTAACTTTGAAGTTGCAGGAAGAAAACTTTCAACGCGAAGAGGGAAAAGATATGATGAAAGAGAAGTTGGCGAAGACAACTTCATTTGAACAAAGAATATGAAGAATCATGATTCAAAGATTCAAGCGAAGATGGTGAAAACAACTTAGCTAGAATAGAAATCTTGAGAAGTTGTTAGAAATCTCAAATGTGAAATTTATGTTTTTTATCAAGTCACGAAGTCGGGGTCCCTATAAATACCCCCCGATGCACCCCTGTAAAGACTATGTTGAATGGTTGCTTTGCAACCAAATCTTCATCAATAAAGAGTTGTTTGGTGCTTTGTCCCCAACATCTTGGCGCCCACCGTTTGTGTGTGTTCGGTTATTCCCACGACCATCTTGGACAATGGGAAAACCCAAAAGTAAGCAACATCGGTTGATGAGACAAGACAACAAGAAGAAGAAGCAATTCAAACAGATGGAAACAATCAAACAAGAGAAGAAGTATCTTCGGGAGGCAACGAAAGCGAAGAGCAAAGACTAAAAAGTAAGGACAAAAAGAAACATCGGTCGAAAAAAAAATATACTTGAATGAAGTCAAGAAGCAGAACAAGCAAGGACCAAAGTGAAAGAGTTGAAGACATGGGCAAGGCGAAGTACAAATTACTACTTCGGTATTCTTCTAGGACAACCAAAACAACATGAGTTACTGTGGAAAACAATTCAATCAAACAACTAATGAGAGTAGCTTCAGCAAGCATCTTTAGAAAACAAGCAAATCAAGCTCGGATCTTGGTCAATTCCTAGTGGCATGCGGCAAATGGACAGCTAGCTCGGATGTCAAATCAAGCGAGAAGAAACACGCACGTCGTCAAGCACTATCCAAACAAGTACTGGTACAGTAATCATCGAAGTCAAAGCTAAATAAGATCTCTCAGGCTGTAACATCTGGCCCAATTTGGATGTGGCCCAGTAGTGGTCTATGAGTGCAGAGTGCACATGTTTAGTACCACCTTGCTGGTTAAGTAAGGGTGGAGCCAACTTATAAGCCTTTGCCATCCAGCCATATCACCTTCGGGTTAACCCTTTTACACGAAGCGAGGACGAAAGTGTAAGCAGGGTGCTATGTGTACGCGTGCGCGCCCCTCGGAAGGGCTGTGCGGTGCGGCTCTGGAGGGCGGGGTGTTACAAGTGGTATCGAGCCGCCGACCTTCGCGGCCACGGGCTCCGTGCGGCGGGCCGAGGCGCGGACATGGAGGTTCATTGTGCGTGTAGGCTGCGGAGTGCACGGCATGACACATGTGCCGGCCCCGGGCGCACGGTCGCGTGTGCCAAGAGGGAGGTCCTGGTTAAGTTGGCGCCGACGAGGACGCCGAGTCCTTTGAGGGGGGTATGTAACATCGGCCCAATTTGGATGTGGCCCAAGAGTGGTCTATGAGTGCGAGTGCACATGTTTAGTACCACCTTGCTGGTTAAGTAAGGGTGGAGCCAACTTATAAGCCTTTGCCATCCGGCCATATCACCTTCGGGTTAACCCTTTTACACGGCGAGGGGCGAAAGTGTAGTTGGGGTGCTATGTGTATGCGGCGTGCGCCCCCGGAAGGGGTGGCGGTGCGGCTCGAGGGCGGGTGTTACACAGGCGAAGCCATCCTCAACTGTTATCCAGCACTCTTATTCACGAGAACAAGTCAACACCCGCAACCCCAATCATTTTTCACTCGACTTCGGCAAGTCAAACAAAGTCACATTTATTTCTACCACACGAACCCATCACAAAGTCCATGTCTCGCTCCGATCGGCAATCAATGGATCCTAGGCGTCGAATCCCAAGCTACCAAAAGTAAGCCCAACTCCTCCGACTTCGATTCCTTGGCTCGACTTTTTTTTCTCTCATATTGAGCCGAGCTCCGACTTTTCAGCTCAAAGTTAGCAAAAGCCTACAGACTCCACACAAACTAGCCTCGAGGGGGCTGCCGAACCACGCTTCGCTTGCTTGGTGTTTGAATGAATGGTAAAAATAAAAGAAAAGACAAAAAATAAAGAAAATAACAGATAGACAGAGAAGAGAAAAATCTTGCCATCATGACTTGTTTTGACTAGCATTTGCATGCACTCATTCTGATTACTCAAGTATCACTTAACTTGCCAATTTAACCAAAGCATAAACAAGCTTGAAGTTCATTTTTCAAAATTCACTAAGGTGAATTTCAACTTTGAAAAGAAGTTTGTCTTTCAAATTCACTAAGGTGAATTTCGACTTTGAAAATAAGTTTGTCTTTCAAATTCACTAAGGTGAATTTTGACTTGAAAAAAAAAGAGAAGTTCATTTTCCAAAATTCACTAAGGTGAATTTCAACTTCTAAAAAAGAAGTTTGTCTTTCAAATTCACTAAGGTGAATTTTGACTTCAAAAAAAAAAAGAGAAGTTCATTTTTCAAAATTCACTAAGGTGAATTTCAACTTCGAAAAGAAGTTTGTCTTTCAAATTCACTAAGGTGAATTTTGACTTGAAAAGAAAAGAGAAGTTCATTTTTCAAAATTCACTAAGGTGAATTTCGACTTGAAAAGAAAGTTTGTCTTTCAAATTCACTAAGGTGAATTTTGACTTGAAAAAGAAAAGAGAAGTTCATTTTTCAAAATTCACTAAGGTGAATTTCGACTTCGAAAAGAAGTTTGTCTTTCAAATTCACTAAGGTGAATTTTGACTTCGAGAAAAAAAAAGAGAAGTTCATTATTCAAAATTCACTAAGGTGAATTTCGACTTGAAAAAGAAGTTTGTCTTTCAAATTCACTAAGGTGAATTTTGACTTCGAAAAAAAGAAGTTCATTTTTCAAATTAACTAAGGTGAATTTTAACCCGAAAAAAAAAGTTTGTTTGTGAAATTCACAAAGGTAAATTTTAACTTTGAAAGAAGTTCACTTTTTAGATTCACTAAGGTGAATTTTAACTTCGAAAATATGTTTGTTTTCCAAATTCACTAAGGTGAATTTTAACTTTGAAAAGAAGTTCGTTTTTCAAATTCACTAAGGTGAAGTTTAAGTTCGAAAGGCCGAAGAGCAACTTGCTCTTGCATCGGCCCAAAAGCCATAAGTAGGTGCAATTTTTGACAAAATAAAATTGCTACCTACAAGTTTTTTCTCAAATTCTCTAAGGAGAAAACTATAATTTTTGGAACAAAGTTTTCGCTCCCACTTCGCCAAAAAGAAGGGGACGACGTTTTCAAATTCTCTAAAAGAGAAATTTGAAACTTCAAAATGAAGTTTCGCTCAAATTCTCTAAGGAGAAACTTTAATTTTGAAATGAAGTTTTTGCTCCCACTTCGCCAAAAAGAAGGGGACGACGTTTTCAAATTCTCTAAAAGAGAAATTTGAAACTTCAAAATGAAGTTTTGCTCAAATTCTCTAAGGAGAAACTTTAATTTCGAAATGAAGTTTTCGCTCCCACTTCGCCAAAAAAGAAGGGGACCGCGTTTTTAGATTCTCTAAAAGAGAAATTTGAAACTTCAAAATAAAGTTTCGCTCAAATTCTCTAAGGAGAAACTTTAATTTCGAAATGAAGTTTTTCGCTCCCACTTCGCAAAAAAAAGATGGGGACGACGTTTTCAAATTCTCCAAAAGAGAAATTTGAAACTTCAAAATGAAGTTTTTTGCTCAAATTCTTGAATTTTCTTGTTTTCTATAAGGAGAAATGTTGGGTTTAAATTTTCACTAAAGTAAAAAGTTTACAAGCAAAGTTTCCGTGTCAACTTCTCTTCAAAAAAAAGAAGGGACGACGTTTTCAAATTCAATAAGTTGAATTTTTCAATTCAAAATTTCACTAAAGTGAATTTTGATTCCAAAGTTTAAGTTTCCGCGTCGACTTCTCTTCAAAAAAAGAAGGGACGACGTTTTCAAATTCACTAAGTTGAATTTTTCAATTCAAAATTTCACTAAAGTGAATTTTTTAATTTACAAGTTTAATTTTCGCGTCAACTTCTCTTCAAAAAAGAAGGGACGACGTTTTCAAATTCAAGTAAGTTGAATTTTTCAATTCAAAATTTCACTAAAGTGAATTTTGATTTACAAGAGAAGTTTACGTGTCAACTTCTCTTCAAAAAAAAAGGGGACGACGTTTTCAAATTCACTAAGTTGAATTTTTCAATTCAAAATTTCACTAAAGTGAATTTTGATTTACAAGCGAAGTTTTCGCGTCAACTTCTCTTCAAAAAAGAAGGGACGACGTTTTCAAATTCACTAAGTTAAATTTTTTCAATTCAAAATTTCACTAAAGTGAATTTTGATTTACAAGTTTAAGTTTCGCGTCAACTTCTCTTCAAAAAAAGAAGGGACGACGTTTTCAAATTCTCTAAAGAGAAATTTGAAACTTCAAAATGAAATTTTTACTCAAATTCTCTAAGAAGAAACTTTAACTTCCAAGAGAAGTTTCGCGCCCACTTCTCTACAAAAAAAAAGAAGAGACGACATTTTAAAATTCAATACCGTAAATTTTAAGCTATAAAATGTTCACTAAGGTGAACTTTAACCTTCAATTCTTTAGTTTGACTTCGCTGAATTAGGAAAAAAAAAAAAAGAAAAAAAGTTTTTCCCTCTTTAAAAAGATAAAAACAGGGGGGTATGTTTTGCTATTTATAACTCGAGGAGTCATACGGTCAAACTAGCCATTACAAAAAAGTCCAACTTCAAAGGTCGGGACGACGTTTCGGACCTCGTTTTTTCATAAAAACTTTCGTGGGTTTCATGCCTTTGAAGTCGGCCTTCGCCCACGAGGGGGCTCTTTGTTGGGATCTAACCGCCCCAGAAACTTTTATCCCGAACTTTGAAGTTGACTTCAGAGAAAAACTTTATGCCCAAACTTTGAAGTTGACTTCGTAGACAAACTTTATGCCCAAACTTTGAAGTTGACTTCAGAGACAAACTTTATGTCCAAACTCGAAGTTGGCTTCGTAGACAAAACTTTATGCCCAAACTTTGAAGTTGACTTCGTAGACAAACTTTATGCCCAAACTTTGAAGATTGACTTCAGTAGGCAAACTTTATTCGAACTTTGAAGTTGACTTCGTCAACTAACTTTGAAGTTGCGGGAAGAAAACTTTCAACGCGAAGAGGGAAAAGATATGATGAAAGAGAAGTTGGCGAAGACAACTTCATTTGAACAAAGAATATGAAGAATCATGATTCAAAGATTCAAGCGAAGATGGTGAAAACAACTTAGCTAGAATAGAAATCTTGAGAAGTTGTTAGAAATCTCAAATGTGAAATTTATGTTTTTTATCAAGTACGAAAGTCGGGGGTCCCTATAAATACCCCCTGATGCACCCTGTAAAGACTATGTTCAATGGTTGCTTTGCAACCAAATCTTCATCAATAAAGAGTTGTTTGGTGCTTTGTCCCCAACAACCACCGCCGCTTCCAACCACCGCCCCGGCGCATCCGCGCGTGACCACTGTCCAACCCACCTCCGATCCATCCGTGGACGCGATCTGCAGGGATAATCTGCTACCGGCTACAACGAGGCCGTCCTCCCCACCGCCTCGCACCTTTCGGTCCACCAGTGGTACGAGGCACCATCTCTAGGGGAGAGCGCAGGTCCGCCAGCCACTTTCTACGCTGGCTTCATCCTCCACCCGAGCGAGCGGGAGCACCGCTTCGTCATCTCCAACAGCGCTGGCCACCTCCTCGATCTCCTAGCCTACATTTTGTTGGATACTAAACTACATTTTGTTTATTCCTCTATTTCTAAACTACATTTTTTTTGTTCTCTGCCTCTTTGGTTTGTTTAGTCCTCATAGACGCCTATTACGTAATTTAAGCGTATAATTATCCTAAGATGGATATACCGAGTTGTACATCTTGAACGACACACCGATTGCTACAATGTTGTTATCTAAGTATTTTTGTCGTAGGAAACTATAACTCTTGCTGCATATTTTCTTGATAGATGATTATGTGTGCTCAAGAAACATGACATGACTATCTATAATACTATCTTGTCTTAAAAAAATTGCCTATTACATGAGCAGTTCTTGAACTACAGGCACTTATAGATACTTGAACTTGACACGACTTCTACTATAATGTAGTTATCTGTGTGTTTTTTTGTCGTCATAGGAAAGCGCAAATACTGGCTGCTTAATTTTCTCTATACATGAATATACGTGCTCAAGAACAATGACGCTTTCTCAGAGTACTTAAACTATCTTGTCTTACAGGGAATGTCCTTGTTAAAACAATAGTTACTAAAGTACAGTTTGATTATATTCCTCTATTCTCGAACAATATTTTTTTTGTTTTCTGCCTCAGTGGTTTGTGTAGTCCTCATAGACTGCCTATTACAAAATTGAATGTATAATATTAAGCCCCCGCTAATTTTCAGGCGATCGAAATTTTCAAATCTGTTCAGGGCGACGAAGCTACTTCGATAATTTCCATCTAACGGCCGGGCATCAACGCATCGCCGGTGGATAGAGATAGAGAGCACGCGATTGTCGGCTGAATTTTTTCGATCGCCTATAAGTGAGGAAAGGTGATAATTTTGTCCTCGGATGGATATATAGAGTTGTAGATCTTGAACAATACACTTTCGCTACTATAATGTTATTATACGTGTTTTTTGTCAAAGAAAACTGTAACTACTGGCTGCTTGTTTTCTTCATAGATGAATATGCGTGCTCAAGGAACACGACGCTCTGTAGAGTACAACTATCTTACAAAAATGATCATATTAAACGAACTGTTGCTAAACTACGGTTTGTTTATATTCCTCTATTTCTAAACTATTTTTTTTTTTTCTCTCGCCTCTTTGGTTTGTTTAGTCCTCATAGGCGCCTATTCTGTAATTGAACTGCATTTCAATTTTATCCTCGAGATGGATATGTCGAGTTGTAGATACTTAACCCGACACTAGAGTGCTACTATGATGTTGTTATCTGTGTCTTTTCGTCATAGGAAAGCGCAAATACTGCCGCTTATTTTCTTTATACATGAATATACGTGCTCAAGAACAATGATCGCTCGTAGAGTTCTTCAACTATCTTGCCTTACGGGGAATGTCCTTATTAAAACAAGCTGTTACTAAAGTACAGTTTGTTTATATTCCTCTATTCTGAACTATATTTTGTTGTTCTACGCCTCGTGGTTTGTGTAGTCCTCGTAGAGTGCCTATTACTGAAATTGAAGCGTATAATATTGGACCCGCTATTTTTGAGGTGACTGAAATTTTCAAATCTATTCAGGCGACGAAGCTACTTCGATGATTTCCATCCAACAGCGGGGCATCAACGCATCATCATCGAGGCGGGAAGAGATAGAGAGCACATAGTGTCACCTATAAGTGAGGAAAGGTGATAATTTTGTCCTCGGATGGATATATGGTGTTGTAGATATTTAAGCAATACACACGACTTCTACTATAATGTTGTTATCTGTGTGTTTTTTGTCATAGGAAACCTGCTACTATCTTTGCTATTTTTCTTTATAGATGAATATATATGCATGCTCAAGAAACACGATTGCTCAGAGTACTCTACTATCTTGGCTTACAAAAATGTGCCTATTAAATGAACTGCTACTCAACTAAAGTTTGTTTATATTCCCTATTATTCTGAACTATATTTTTTTGTTCTCTCGCCTCGCCGGTTTGTTTTGTCCTCATAAACTGCCTATTCTAGATTGAACTGTATAATTTTATCCTTACATTGATATTTTGAGTTGTGGATACTTAACATGAACGATTTGCTACTATGATGTTGTTACCCTTGTGTTTTTGTCGTAGGCAACTACAACTTCTTGTTTCATATTTTCTTTATAGATGAATATGCATGCTCAAGAACAATGACTCGCTACGTAGAATACTACTACTACTACTTTGTCTTATAAAAATGTGCCTATTAAATGAACTTTACTAAACTATAGTTTGTTTATATTCCTCTATTCCCTGAACTACATTTTTTTTTGTGATCTCATTGCCTCTGTGGTTTGTGTAGTCCTCATAGGCGCCTATTACTGAATTGAACTGTATAATATTAGGGTCTTGCTAATTTCGAGGCGCATGAAATTTTTAAATCTATTCAGCGATGAAGCTTAGGAAGAAGAACAAGGCGAGGGGCGTGTTTTGGTTGGTGGGAAGACTTGTTGGTCCGACGTGTGCAGAATGATTAGATGTAGAGAGAGGAAGGCGACGAGACAAGCACTTTGCACAAAGCTTCTTGCCGCAATAGATGGACTCAAGGCTAAATTTGGAGGCGATGGAATCACGATTTCAATTTTCAACGCCCGCCTACACCTCTAGTCCCGTAGGTGGTCTGGCAGAGCGGCGGCACCTTAGCCATTGCTACTGGCCGGACCGGATCTTTGCAGGTTGAGATGGAATTGGAGGCCAAAGCAGTTAGAGCAGAGCCTAGAGTTGCAATAGATGAGCTCGGGGACACGAGAGTGGCTTGTGCCCTTCGGTTAAATCTTGCCCAACCCAAACTACCGGCATGGATCTCCAATGCTATCACCCAAAGAGCTTCAAAAGGCAAGACCTTCTTGTGCTTGCTCTTCATGAGTGGTACATGCAGCAAGCGACCACAAACAGGCAAAATGTGGCGTTCTTTGCAGTGCCCGCGAAAAGAGGTTTTTTGGCGTGACACGCAGGGCGAAGAGGCTCGCGATCAATGTGGGTTTTGACAATTTGTTTGACCTCATGGCTTTGGATGTATTGGATGTGTCCATCCTTCATTTTGCATGACACCGTGAGTACAATTTCTTCTATTCTCGCACTCACTTGGGATGCCTCTTCATCTATTTGCTTGCTAAATTTGCTTTGCATGTCTCTATTCCTAGATGCACCTTTCGGGGAAGCTAGGGCCATGTCTTTGTCAGTTGGCTTTCTTGATCCTGAACCATTGACCTTCGAAGGGCTGACCGGCGGGCCTAGGAGCATGGGCATTACATATCTAGAATGGGGCCTAAGGAAACATCTTGACAAGGATTTTGTCATGTTTGCACATAACCCTGGTGGACACTGGATTCTTTGTTGTCATTGCTATCAAGTGGAGGAGGGTTTATTTCGTTGACTCTGCGCCCAGCTTGAAGTCAGATACGCTTCCGTTGAAAACTGCAATAAAACAGTGAGTGTTTCCTAACCTATAACTGACCCATGCGTTTTTTTCTTAATTATGTTACTAAAAAATAAAAATAATAATGTGACATTTTACATTTTACTCATGTGTAGGCTTCTGAAGCGTGTTTTCAATCCCACGGCTAAGGAGGTGACAAGGACACAAAAGTTTTTGGTTAACCCCAAATATACGAAAGTAAGTAGTGCTTCACTTGAAGTTGTGCGCTTATGCGTTTCCATTCAAATGAATAACCTTTGTGTTGTTGAGATATTAGGCAATTTCAGATTAATTTCATAAAAGTAAATCATGACGAACTGAGCAGCTAGATTAACCATGTGTATTAGCATAACACAAAAGCATATCAAGATCATAGCATGATTCAATATCATATAGCATAACATGATCATAACAACTAGTGCAAACATGTGTATCATACTAGCATGACTTAGCATCATATAACAAAGCATAGTGTATCCAAAGCAAGTAAGTTCGCCTCTATGGTTGATTTAGTCCAAATAGTCTGTTTTACAAGACCTCAATGACACCGCGCCACCCCCAAGAGTAAAAACATACTCACTAGTATAGATTTGATCCGTAAATCTAGTTCGCATCACTATATCCCTCTAGCAATGTGGGTGCCCGTAATAGTGAATCCCATAACTCATTGTACCTTTAAGATAGCACAAGGCCCTTTCTCGGTGCAGGTTGCACTAGCTAGATACATAAGTGAACCAACAATTTAGAGTACGAACTTCAATTGATCTCGGTACACTTCTTATTCTTTTGCAATGTCACACTAGGATCATAAGGTGTTGGAGAAGACTTTCTATCCATAAAGCCAAATCGCTCGGGACCTTCTCAACATAGTGAGATTGTGATAAAGTAATCCCACTCTCTTCCACACCTTTTGCTCTTCACCTTTTACTATAAACCCATCGCCGATCCATGTAAATCTCCTCATCCAACTCTCCATTAAGAAAAGTTGTCTTCACATCCATTTGATGAATGATCGGACCATATGAGGCGACCAAGGATAGTAGTGTTCGAATAGTGGTCATTCTAGCAACGGTGAATCAAAAGTATCAAAGAAACCCTCCTTTTGACTATAACCCTTAGCCACAAGCCAAGCCTTGTACTTGTTAATAGCACCATCAGGTCTAAGCTTCTTCTTGAATATCCACTTACATCCAATTGGTTTTACAACCACGATCGACCTTAGATGTTTAATCTTTCTTTCTAGTTAATTTTCAACTTCAGCCTTAAAGATTTTAAAGTAGTCTAATGCTAATGCCTCATCTTTAGTTTTCAGCAAGTAAATATAGCAAAATCTAGAAGCATCATGAATTAACGTCATCAAATATCTCTTTCCACACACCATTCATCTCACATAGATCAGAATGTATGAGTTCTAGAGGTGCCAAGTGTCTTTCCTCCACTGCCTTGTGAGGCTTTCGAGGTTGCTTAGATTGCACACAATTATAACACTTAGAACCTTTGGTAATGGTGAAATCTAGAATTAGCCATAAGCTAGATAGATGTGACACCAAAATTCACATGACATAAACGAGAATGCCAAACACTCGAATTTTCATTAATGCACGCCACAAATCTAATTCATCGACTTATTACAAAAAAATCGCCAAACTTAGGTGAAACAAACCTCTGCAACCATAGCCTTCACCAATAAATTGTCCAGGCTTAGACATAACTACTTTATTGGACTCCAACACTACCTTAAACTCAACTCTTAAAAAAAGGGAAACACTAACATGGTTCTTACGAATGGTAGGGATATCTTTGACGTTCTTTAGTTGCACTATCTTCCCTAAAGTAAACTTCAGATCTACCATGCCAACACCACGAACACAAGCATGTGACTCATTCCCTATTAGGACGGATGAACCTTGGAACTCATGATAAGAAGAAAATAAAGAGATGTCAGCACACACAGGAATATTAGCACCTATATCAACCCACCAACTTGGTGATTGAAACACTGATAGTACGGTAGGAACATTATCGTACTCATCATCGGCATTGCTAATAGTCACGAGGTTGACGTTCTTATTTTTCCCATCGGAAAAGTGACCAAACTCTCCACTAGTGAAGCAAGGCACATCATCATTGTTTTTTCTTCTTCTTGGTGGTAGTTGTTAATTTGGCATTGGAAGATTTATTCCTACCTTTGGTCTTGCCATGTGGGTTTTCCTACACCAAATTCGTGCGAGTAATGGCTCTTTCCCCTTCTCAATAGTGTTCTTTGCACGAATCTTTTCCTCAACATCAAGAGATGCTATCGGGTTTTCAACTAATATTTTCTAGCTCTTCTATGAAGAAGGCAACTTAGCATTAATGCATACGGCTACAAACTCGTCGGGTATGACACACTTAAGGAGTTCAAGTTCTTTTGCCATGTCTTTGAACCTCATGAGCTTGCTTGACTATAGATCGGTTAGCAACCATCTTGTAGTCATGAAAGCTCTCCATAATGTACAACTTAGAATATATATCTGATGGTTGCATTCAGTTGATAGTGTTGCCCCCTGGAATCTTCTCTGATCTTCTCCAGAGATATTTCCCTCAGGCAAGCCAACAATAATCCAAAACATTTTAGCCTCAGAGCGAGCATGGCCTTAACTCGCCTCTTAAAATATGCACTAGAAAATTTTTTCTAGCCTCAAAGACGTCAGTGAAAAAAGCCATAGTTAAATCAAGAAAAGGGCTATAATAAGGTTTTTGTATTGTTGAGATATTAGGTAATTTCTAGATTAATTTCATAAAAATAAATCATGACGAATCGAAAGCGGCTAGATTAAACATGTGAAGCATACTAGCATAACACAAAAGCATATCAAGATCATAGCATGATTCAACATCATATAACATAACATGATCATAACAACTAGTGTAAACATGTGTATCATACTAGCATGACTTAGCATCGTATAACAAAGCATATCATGATCTAAAAGCATATAGCGAAGCATGACATGATCCAATAGTATATAAGAAAACATGATCATGGCAATCGATGTAAACATAGCGGTTCATACACCGCATGCATTGAACATGATGAACAATAAGATTAGAACATAGATGTAATACCCGCCGATGTAGAAGTACCCGGTGGTGTTGATGCAGATGACGATGCGCAAGCTTAGTCGATGAGTGTTCCTTGTTGATGATCCCGCACAGCGCAAAGCCTTATGACGATGGGATGACGACCGATGAAGAGAAACCGCCGTCGAAGATTTGGGAGCGCCATCAAGAGCGCTTCCCAAAACCTTATTCGACGGACGGGATGGAGAGACTATGCAAAATAAAGAGGGGAAAAGGAAAATATTATTTTTACTACTTTAGGATTTTCTAATTGGAAGGGCTGGCACGGTGCAAGTGGTCTACCGCCTATAACCGGAAGGTCCGGGTTCAAGCAACAGCCTCTCCGATATTGCACATGGTGCGGGTAAGGCTTGGCGCTAAAATACCCTTCCCTGCACCTCGCAAGAAGCGGGGAGCCTACGGGCCGCTGGTACGCCCTTTAGAATTTTCTAATTGAAACTCCCAATTATAGTTGTGGTGTTGTGTCTAATCCCAAAGAGGCTTGGTACAAAGATATAGGGAGGAAAACTCCCTACCTCCACATCAACCAAACAATATGATACTAATTGATATCGCACCTCGCACCTTTACTCATGGGTCAAAACAATAAAGCCCATTAGGGGAACACAGATATTGGGCCTTTGAGATTTATCGAACTTCTTCATATGAATTTTAGGGGAACTATTCATATATAAATTCTAACATGTGTTTCATATGTTTGCGTGACACATTGCAAACCGATAAGTGATAACAAGACATGTTGGTTAATTTTTCTTTTCTTTGTAGTTAATTTTCAACTTCAGCATTAAAGATTTTAAAGTAGTCTAATAATGCCTCATCTTTAGTTTTCAAAGCAAGTAAATATAGCAAAATCTAGAAGCATCATCAATTAATGTCATGAAATATCTCTTTCCACACACCATTCATCTCACATAGATCGAATGTATGAGTTCTAGAGGTGCCAAGAGTCTCTCCTCCACGCCTTGTGAGGCTTTCGAGGTTGCTTAGATTGCACACAATTATGACACTTAGAACCTTTGGTAATGGTGAAATCTAGAATTAATCGCAAGCTCACCAAAATTCACATCTAGAACTAGCGCAAGCTAGATAGATGTGACACCAAAATTCACATGGCATAAACGAGAATGCCAAACACTTGAATTATCATTAATTATGCCACAAATATGATTCATCGACTTATTACAAAAATCGCCAAACTTAGGCGAAACAAACCTCCGCAACCATAGCCTTCACCAATAAATTGTCCATGCTTAGACATAACTACTTTATTGGACTCCAACACTACCTTAAACCCATCTCTTAAAAAGAAGGGAAACACTAACAAGGTTCTTTACGAATGGTAGGGATATGTTGCACGTTCTTTAGTTGCACGATCTTCCCCGAAGTAAACTTCGGATCTATTTGTATGTTTGCGGATATTGGGAACACGGATATTGAGCCTTTGAGATTTATCGAATTTCTTCATATGATTGCAATTACTTCATTTGCAAACCGATAACAAGACATGTGGGTTCTACACGGTGCACCACTTGATGGCTACGATGAAACCGGTTCATTTGGATCGCCACGAGGTAACTCAAGTGCAGCTCCATCTTGTGCCTACCTTTGTTTGGCAATATAGACCATGTGTACAACAAACACTTACGCCTACCTTTCTTTTTGTATTAGGATTTTTGACTTGAAGGGAGATTCGATCAATTTGGAGGATATTAGAGAGAAGATCGCCAAGTTTCTTATGAAACATGTCATCAGCCACGAAGGCGAGCATTTCGTTTAAACCGTGAGTTGAGTTGGTCTGTTTCCCTTGCCGCATGACGATCGGTGGATACATGCATATGTGAACTGTGTTATTTGTGTTGTGAACAATGCGTGGCGTGCCCTGAACAACCTGGTATGTTTGTGTGAAGAACATTCCGAGATACACATGAATTTTAAGAGATACACATGAATTTTCAATCTTTGCAGCGATACGCCATTTGTTTGTGATCGGACTGTGTATATGTATTATATACGTATTAATAATACTAATGCTTTGGTCAGCAAACGGTTCTAAAGTCTGTAGGCCCGTCTGCGGCGTCATCATTAATCTGAGACGCTCTCGGTTTTCTAGAGGCGTCTCTAGTCTCGACGACAAAGATGAGACTCATCTTAACGTGTGCGTAATAAGCGAATAAGTACGCAGACCACCACGGCTAACGAGCCGCCCGTAGGGTTCGAATAATTTCGCCGGCGCGAATCCGCCTGCGTAATATCTAAATAATTAACGCGGATGTTTCCGATGCGTCTCGTGAACCGCCGTCTGTAGTCTCGGTGTTAGCTTCGCCGAAGCAATCGAAAACACGCTCAAACAGAACCCCGATGCGTATTACACGCGGAAGAGACACACGCCTATAATTTTTCGTAGTCACGGCCGAGCATCCGCATACAAGCGCCTCGTCGCGGACAAGCATACACGTGCCGTGCAAAAGTGAGCATCCAGAAAGGAAATGGAACCGCG
>JADLZK010003826.1:0-16918 GCA_015847255.1 Hyparrhenia diplandra
CTTTGTTTGAAATCCTCCTCGGTCATTTTGGAAGATTTCACTCATCGAGGGCTTAGGTTTGGGAACCTTCTCATCCGCTCCGCTAGCCTGTCTCTGTCCTTCTCGAGGATTCCATCCTTAACCATTTGTTTGAAATCCTCCTCGGTCATTTTGCTACGACCAAATGTCGGTGAGATTACGGATCATTGGTGGCTTGCTCAGAGGTCGCAAACTCTATAGGGATGTAGAAGACCATGCTAACATCTGCCGAGCGCCCACTTGCCGAATACTCCTCTGCCGAATGGTGGCTTCACGAGTTTTCTTCTTTGGGCGCCACACTTGTTTGCGTTTGGTCATTTGCTTCCTTAAGCTCCTTTGTTTCGAGGCGTTGGACTCTTCTCTTACGGCTCTTCCTTAGACCGGAGGGCACCACTGTCCCTTTTGCCACACATACTCTTGAGGAGAGTCGGATCATCATCATAATCCTCCACATCAGCCCAAGCTTGATGCGCAATTCTTTTCTTGACGTGAGGTTTCTTTGTCTTCATTTTTTAAGCGCCCGATCATCCTGCGGGAAGCGTGCCCCATCTTTCTTGGATGGGACGGCGGTTGACTCGTGCCTGTCACGTACCCGTGGTATTGCTCACTTTGCATTCAGGGCAATTATTCCTAGCAGGCAGCTTCAAGCCTTCGTTCCAGCAATGCCTAAAGAAAGGACAGTCCCAATGAGACTCCTCCTGCTCTTTCATGTATTCTCTTTGCTCCAAGTGATACATCTCCTCCTCGTACCTCTGCTGTTCTCTCGCAAGCTGCTGATCTCTACGATATTGCTTCTCTTGCTGTCTTTGCCACTTGTTCAGAAGATATAGGAGATGTCACCCTTGGTTTGGAGGTTTCTCCTTTCTCTCGTTCGGCTATTTGGAAACCGAACATGACGCTCTGGAGCTCTACACTAGACACTTGCCGACTAGGGTCAACTGATCCACTTTGCTTTGCCCTTTCAGAAGTCAGCACTTTCATTGGGCCTTTGCCCTTAGGATCACTGGCAGAAACCATGCATGTATCGAAAGCAACCATGCCTGCAGGGAAGGGCTCCTTATCCACCTTCATGTTGTTGTTGAACTTGAGGAGGCCCTATCAGTATAGCCCTCGAATCTGGCCGCTTGAAGATTCGGCAGTCAGTGATGTTATGAGTGATCATATCATGGAAGCCACAATATTTGCCAGTCTTGACCCAATCTGGACGTCTCATAGAATGATTCTCTAGTAACTTGATACGTCCTTCCTTGACTAAGAACTCAAAGAGCTTTTTCGACTTGGAGACGTCGAAGTCATATGCCCCCCTTGAGTGTCTTCATCCAAGTACCAGTTAACTGGGACGGGCTCCTTGCCCTAAGCGAATTCAGCACCGCCACCTCCTCTTGGCCATCATCTTCATCTTCTCCTTCTTCCAGAAAGTGGTGATATGCCCGATAAGACACATTGCCCCTTTCTCGAAAAGCGAGTGTCCTTCTTGATGCTGCAGAACTGATTGGCCATGAGTGACGAGCGCCTTGAGAGTTGTCCAAGGTCATCAAACTCCATGCCGGCTAGCTTTTCCCTGATGGCTGGATGCATACCCCGAATGGCTACAGCCGGCAACTGATGGTCTAGCAAGCTCAAAAGTAGCAGAATTCTTTGTCTCCTCGAACCTGCCGCGCAAGAACTCTTGTGGTGTCTCATTATATTTTCGCGTCAACCCCATCAAGTCAACAAGTTCTTTCTCATTGGAACCATTTGTAGAAGTATGAATGGAATTTGTCCTCCAGCTCGGACCATGTTCCAATAGAATTGGCCGGTAACGTAGCAAACCACGTGAAAGCCAGGCCCTGTAAGGGATGATGGAAAGAAGCGAATCCTCCATGCTTCATCATTGGCAAGCTCTCCTAAGCGAATCGGATATCGACCGATGTGTTGGTAGTAGAGGTGTCATCTTGTCCGTGAGAACTTGGTCAAGTCGGTTGGAGGCTTCAATCTAGAAGGAAGCGCCACTCTGTTGTACCAATCGGGATAGGGTGACTGATACACATAGGGCCGATTCTTGGGCTTAATCCCAAATTGGTGTTGCATCATATCGGCCATCCTCGCTAGGAGTATATCCACATTTGAATTTTGTGGTCCATGAAATTGTCCTGACTATCCAGCTGGCCTATATCTAGGATTTGGCATAGCATGAATAGTGGAGTTGTCAGTGAACTCGTATAACCCGGGGCCAAAGGGATTTCTCCGCAACCCGCGGCCATTGGAGCTATTGAGTAGGTGTTGTATGTTGCGGGATTCCTGTGTGCTCGAACGCCGCTTCTCCATGTGTCTTGGCTCCGGATCCCTACGGTTTTTTTACGGTATCTTGTTCTCTCCCCAGATTCTTGATTTGTAGCTCCCTTCTTTGGTGGTGGCTTTGGCACATGTATATATCTTGCCCCGAAAGCTCACCAAGCCGAGCCTCAAAGTTTTTGATCAAACTCGGGTCCAAAGCTAGCCTTAATGATATCATGGAAAGTGTTGAAGAAGCAGGTGTTATGATTAGTCATTGCTCTCCCAACGGCGGTACGCAACAATCTCTTCCATCCGACGAGAATTTCTTGAGGACTTGGTTCCTCATCTTCCTTTCCCGCCCCCTCTTACGTGTCGAAACTGGTTGAGCATATTCCTTATCACGGGCATCACTACTTTTGGAAGATCTGTCTTCTGGATGATTGTACCGCTCTTGTTCTTGGAGAAGCATGACATGCACTTTTGCGAGAAGGCTGCGCACATATCTCTCACCGTGGCCTCCAGGTCGGGAGGCAGGTCATCCATCTGGAGCTGAATGACATTGCTCTTGTCGACGTTGTCAGGCATCGTGTCTTGACCTTGAGTTGTCCCACCGGGCGTGCCAAAAAGTGTGTAGGCACAAAAATCCTACTCCTTGCGCCGCGCACACTGACAAGCCGGAATAGCTGGCTTTACTCGGCTGCCCGAGCGTCTTGAGGCGTGCCAGTCAATTTGACCTGTTAATTGACAAGGAGGTAAATGTGAGATCTGGAACATGCCTGGTGAGACCAAGACGATTCGCATGTATGGCTCTATGGCGGATGTAAAGACATATAGATATGAGAGCTATCGTCGACAGATAATGAATGCATTCGGTAAGCATGTATAAAGATGTAACGTAATACTTGATTTGCGAATGATCATAAAAGACATGTTTGAACAAGTAAAGTCGATCATCATGATATGACATCATAAAGCTCTACTGCATGGATCGAATTAATTGACAACATGGAACAAAAAGCAGGTAACTCATAAATATAAACCTAATCTAAATGACACATGCATAGGTTTCATCCAACTAGTCTGCCACACGTCTAGCTTTCCTAAACCTCGTCAAGCTTAAACCTTTGCAAGCTAATCCACCGCATGATACCACTTTCTACGAGATATAAACCACTTACCACAACTAGATCAATCCACCGCATAATACAATCTAACCATGATAAGCTAAAAGCACGTATACATCTAAATAGATCTATAAATACTCATTACTTGTTGAAGCGTATGCATAGAGTACATATGCAAACCTAATCTAAAGCAAAAGCCGGAGATTCGTCCCGATCAGTCCTAACAAAGCAATCCACCGCATGATACACTGCAACAAGCTAATCCACCGCATGATACGGCTTGCCAGACTTAACCGTTCTAAACCCTCTTCGTCCTAACAGCTATCCACCGCATGATACACTGCAACAAGCTAATCCACCGCATGATACGGCTTGCCAGACTAGACTCTAACGATAGGTAGACTTACACATGCAAGATACAAGTAAACACATAACTGTATTCGGCAAGCTTGCCGAATTTAGGGTCCATGAAGAAGAAACTTTACACGTAAAACCTTAGCCCCGCCGCACGACTCATGACTAAACGGCGCAAGAACCCGCAAGAACACGTGACAACCTAGATTGATCTAAGCTCGGCTATGAAAGAACAGATAGATCTAATGACAAGCTAATGATAAACATTGAAAGTATTGATGACATATAGATCTAACAAAAGATAAAGCCGAGCCACATCAATTTAAATTGGGCAAGAAGTGTGTGCAATTATAATTAAATGAATAAATAAATAAGAAAAATGCACCACTTGGTAACTTAATGAATTCATTAGATTGGCAAGTCTAATGAAGCCGATAACTAGCTCTTAGCCGGATCTTAGCCCACCGGATGGCTCATGATCGACAAAAGAATCCTCTTGCCCCTCGATAGCTTAAATCCGCCTGGCGATACTAAGCGTGAACAAGACTTCTTGCAATAATCTAAATCCGCCCGACGATACTAGACATGGTGCAAGGTTGCCGGTACTTACGGAGGTCGACGGGTCGATGAATCCTCTCGCAGTAGATCGACGACACGACTGGACTCGAAGGGTGGCCGGAGCCAAGGCACGGAGCCGGGTTGGTTGTATTTGATTTGGTAGATCGTTTTACAGTTGCCGGGGGTCTTATATTTATACACGGGCTTGACGAGTCCTAACTAATTACGAATAAGCATAACGAAAATATCTAGCTAAGATACATTGTCCTCCAAGTCTTCACCGGAGTCATTGAAACTGGCATGCGTGGCGTAGGCCCTCGATCCCGAATATCTTCCTTGATGCTCCACGCTTGCGCAGAACCATCTTGCGCTCACCTCCTCCTCGGACTCGGGGCTTCTAGCCGAATAGCGGCCCGGCTTCTAAACGCTACGGCGTTCTTCGTCGTCTTCTTGCTAGCGAATGACTCCTTACCGAACCATCGTCGCCCGGCCCCATCATCATCGAGGCTCTACCAAATTTTTGGTGTTAATGAGCTGCACTCTTTTTTCCACTCGGGGAAGCCCTTCGAGGTGAGTGGTTTTTAACGAGGCGAACTCTATTGTAAATTCTCATATCAAATATAAATGAGAAAGTAGTCTCCCCAATCTATGCATTCTTTATCATTTTTTTATTAAATACAAAGCCGAAAAAAGCAAAATGCTTTAATATCGGCCAAAAGTTTTCACAAAATAACTAGCAAGTAGGTATAATTTGAGTATAAAACTAAAATTATTACCTACAATTTCCCTAAGGAGAATTTTGACTTCAAATCGAAGTCCTCGCTCTCACTTCTCGCAAAAAAAGAAGGGGCGGCGTTTTTTAAATTTCTCTAAGGAGATTTTGACTTCAAATCGAAGTCTTCGCTCTCACTTCGCAAAAAAAGAAGGGGCGGCGTTTTCAAATTTCTCTAAGGAGAATTTTTGACTTCAAATCGAAGTCTTCGCTCTCACTTAAAAAGAAGGGGATGTTGGGTGAATGATCAACACAACATGTTATTGATGATGATATGGTTTTACACAAGGGGGCCAATCAACATGGCCATTACAAAAGGATGTCGGGGGTATTTATAGGCCCCCGACTTTCGTGAGTTGTACAAAAATGTTAAGAATTCGAAATGAACTTCTACGATGTATCTATCTTAGCGAAGATGTGGTCTTTGTCTCCGCGATTGCTTCTTCATCTTCGCGGCGTTTTTTCTATTCCTTTAGGGATGACTTAATGACTTTGTAGCGAAGCCCGTCGACCATCTTCGCTCGGAACCTTAGCTTTTAATCTTCTTAACTTCATATTTGTAGTTCTCCTTGAAGCCATTTCCTTCGAAGTCTGTCTTCGATCTCTATACTGTTTCTCTTTTTGCGAATGGTTCTTGTATCCACGAAATTATCAAAGTCGGGGGCGAAAGTTGAAAATAGAAATCAAAGTTAGGTCCCAACAAAGCCCTCGTGGGCGAAGGCCGACTTCAAAGGCATGAAACCCACGAATCATAAGTTTTCTTAAAACTTTGTTTCGATCGAAAAAACGTCGTCCCGGACTTTGAAGTTGGACTTTGGATTGATTGTGACTTTGTGAATATCTTCTTATTTGTTTTTTTTTAAGCGGCTTGTTTGACCGTTTGGTGAAGGGGTCTATAAATAGCGAAGGACCCCCCCGTTTTTCTTCATCTTTTCGAAGAGGGGCCACCTTTTTGAAATTTTTTGCCGATCTGCGAAGTCGTTTTTTTTATGGCCGAGTTTTTTTTCTTGGAGTTGAAACCTTCAATCTTCAAGTGAAGTTCTTCGTTTTTTTCTTATTGAGGTATATTTTCTTTTTGCGAAGTTCATTCTACTTTAGTTTTGTTTTGATCTTCTAAGTGTTATTTTTCCTTTAATTTAGAATGGCTCTTTGTCGAAGATGTCCCAACCGACTCTCAAGGTCAAGAGGTCGAGGAAGAGCTAAATTCTCAACAAGATAATTTCGGATGAAGGTTTTTGAGACGTTTACGCTTCGTAATCGAGTTGTTGCACGATGATAGGATATATCGCCGACATTTGGTCGTAGTAAAATGTCCAGGGGAAGATTATAAGATGATGGTTACGGATGGAATCCTCGAGAGGGGCAATATAGGCCCAGCGGAACCCGGATGAAAAAGTTCCCAAACCGAAGCCCGATGAGTGCATAGTATTTAAATATCATTTCTTTGCGGGTCTTCGCATGCCCCCCACGTAATTTTCTTGAAGAAGTTTTCAAGAAGTTCAACATTGAGATGCATCACTTGACTCCCAATGCAATAGTCAAGTTATCTGTTTTTCTTGTGGGCCGCGGCGGAGTCAAAATGTGAAACCAGGACATTGACGCTTTACATTTCTTTGTATGAGCTTCATACTCGTTTAGGTCCAAGAAAATTGATCAACGTCATGGTGAAGCTTTACTTTGGTTGCTGTAGTTTCAAAACTGCTCGAGGACAGAAACAGATTTCCCCTGCTTCGAAGAACAAATGGGCAGATGGTTGGTTTAACTATTGGTTTTACCACAAGGTTCCCATGATTGAAGAAAATCACGGTAAAAAGGGGTTGTTAAGTCCTATCCTTTGGCTTCGCGAATGCATAGGGAACGTTTTGTATGCAAGCCCGAGCCCTCTAAATCCCAATCTTGTTGCGAATGCTTAAAAGCTTTTAGGAGGGTTATTTCTCAAAGAATCAACTCGAGACCTTGTTGAGGAATATATCGGGTGGTGTGTGGCCACTTAGGCTTGGTTGGGACTTTCTTCGCTTTCATACTAAGAAAATTAGAGAGAAAGATTATATTTTTCCGGATAGAGACACTGTTATGCCTTCGCGTTTCAAAACCGAAGAAGAATTTGTTGCTGATGTTGAGAAGAAAGCCGTTGATTTGCTGGGAAAATATCTTCATACGGAGAGGAAGCTGATGGACGAGATCATTGGTGCGATTATGTTAGGCTAAATCGCATTTTTGATTTGGCTAACATAACTTATAAGATTCGCCCACCTCACGCTACGCTCGTAAGAAGAAGGACAAAAAGACAAGAAAGAGGTTGAAAAGGATTTGAAGAGAAAAGCGAAGTGACAAAGCGAAACCGTCAACTTCAACGAAGACACCATCCAAAGTTGTTGTTGATAAGCCGTCGAAGAAGAAGGCCAAGAAGGTGGTAGCTGGTTTGGTTGATAATCTGGATTTGTCTGACAGCGAAGTTGATGGTTTGAATGCTGGTATTTTTGTTTTGGATTTAGAGGTGAGGGAGATTTTTTAAAACTTTTGCTCCCTCTTTTGGTTTGACACCGTCCTTACTTACTCCTCTTCTTGGGGTATTTACAAAATTTTGGGTCTTCGCGAGAATCTTGCGACTTCGGGTAATCTTTGGTGAGGATCGCGATTCGATGTTGGTGCGATGGAAGCTTAAGCGCCATTGGTACCGCATCTCCTCTTTCGCCTAGACTTAGGGATCCAACTCCTGATTTTGTAGTGCGGTGAGTGCAACAACTCGCTTCATGTGATGACCATGATTCTCTAAAAATTTGCTAAGTTGGCTAGAAATATTCATATGAGTCACTTGTTAGTGCACACAGAGAATCCCTCCTCACTTCCTGATACAAAAGTGCTTAAGAGTGGTGGTGAAGCTGATGCTGCAGCGAAGTTGTCTGCGAAGTCTGTTTCAGAGCCTGAAAAGGTTTCTGAAATTTTTATTGAGAAGTCAACTGCTATCGAGGGCGAAGACATTGTTGGTATGTATTTTCGTTCTTTGTTCTTATATTTTTTCTTTTTTAAAAAAAAATTTGTTGTTTCTTTGTTTTGATTGTTTCTTTTGTAGGACAAACTTTGATTAGAAAAGGCTCGCGATCTTTGTTAAGTTTGTGAAGGAAAAACTTCATAGGAAAGGGACAAGGACTATTGGTGTTTCTTTTGATGATTTGTCCGATGTTGAGGATGAAGAAGTTGAGATTGACCAAATGGGCGGTTGTTGAGTCGTTGGTTAACGTTGAAGCTCAAGAAGAAGATTCCTTGCCCCTTGAAAGAGGGTGTGAAAGTTTGTAAGTATTCTTAACTTCGTTTGTTTTTATAAACTTTTAGATTGAAAACCTTTTTTTTTCCTAATTTTATTTTTTGAATTTGTTTCTAGCTCAATTTTTTTTCCACGATCTTTGCGACCTCATCCAAGGAGAAGATTATCGATGTTGGATCTATGAAGGATGTGATTGGGGATCATCAGGACTCATAAGTGGCCGTTGATGCTCGGGAGCTTAATTCGAAGAAAATTTTTTTGAAGTCTATTGAGAATACTTTAAAGTTTTGCTTTGAGAGCGGAGTTAATTTGGACTCTTATAAGTTTGTTGGAGTTGGGATAGATAAACTTGGCGTCCTTCGAAAAAAAACCGAAAAAAGCAGTTATCTAAATGTATTGATGATGCTTTCTCGGTTCGATCCGAGGGCGAGTTGGCGAAGATGAACCCTCTTGAGTTGGTTGATCTTTGGCTTGAATTTGGCGTATAAGGTATATACCTCTTTCTTTCTCTCTCTTTTTTTTTGCGAAGCCAACTTGTTTATATTTTACTTTTGGCTAATTTTCTCTTTTGTTTTACAGGGTGCTCTTGTTTAGCGTGGCCTTAGAAAATCTCTTGAAGATAGTGCCACGCCTTTTTTCATTCAAGAGAAGTCATTTGTTAGGGAAATTGAGTCTTTAAAATCCCAACTTGCGGCTAAGGAGAAAGAAAGAGGTGATGTTGTTGATGAATGGCACGAGGCTTGATCGGCTATATCATGGTGCTTCCGATACTATTAAAGAAAAGGATCAGCAACTTGAGGTCGCGAAGACAACTATTGCTAATCTTATCAAAAGAAAGAGTATCTTGAAAAGAAGAGTATTGAAATGGATCAAATGTTGCATCGGAAATTTACTAGGATGTGGGAGTTGTGCAAGGCCTCGTCACGAAAAGTGGGGTGCTACTCCCGAGGACCCTTGTTGGGAACTTGGAGAGTATGATCCATTTTTTTAGTTGGTTGTGCCGGCAATATGAAGACCCTGAGTTGTTATTCATCGGCTTCCGATACAAGTGTGATGTATTCAACCCGAGCTCTACTACATCTTATGAAAGAAGCCGGTGGTCCACTGCACGCGAGACCTTCGCGGATCCCAGTTTCAAATTTCTGGTGATTCGATCAACAAGATTTCTACCCGCACCCATATTCTTTGCAAGAAGTTTTTTTAATGAGTATTGGTGCAAGTGTGGGCTAGATCATTGTCTTGAGAAAGTTAAAGAGAAGTCGAGGAAGGTATTGCTTGTCTATCTTTATTGTTTTTATTTTTAGATGTTCTCAAAGGTTTGCTTTACATTTGACTTGTCTTTTTTAAAAGATTGAACTTGATATCTTACGGGGAAGAAGAGGCTTTGAAGAAGTTGAATGAGGAGGAAGAAAAAGAGGGCTCTTAAGGAGGAGGAGAGGAACAAGAAAAATGTTAGTGAGCGAAGGGACTAGGTTCATAGATTAGTTACGTATTTTGAATGTTTTGAGAAAAAAAAAACAAAGCTTGTTTGAGAAATGGTGTTGTAAATTTGTTAAGTTAATATTTTGCTTGAATTCATGGTTTATGAATCTGCAAAGTTATTATTATTGGAAGTTGCGTTATGTTGCGATCTTTTGCGATTTTGACTTTGAAATATCTGCGCGAGGTTTCTCAAGCGAAACTGCGCCAAGATATTGTTACTTGTGTTGCCTCTTATGATTGCGAAGGATAATTTTGTTTTTGAGACTTGGGTTTTTGGAGGCTTACGGTAGTGTTGATATCGGCGGTTTTGTGGATAAATGCCTTGGGAAGTCTAAAGCGAAAGGATTCTTATAGGATGCCTAGGGTTGTTGATTTTAGCAATGTTGGACAGTGTAATTTTCTTGTGGCTAAGGCCCCCCCTTTTTTTTTCTTTGTTTGTTTCTTCTTCTTGGTTTGTAAAAGATTTCTTTTGTTTTAGGTCTTCTTGCTCAAGTCGTCCCCAAGCTATATTTTTGGGGATATTTTCCAAGACTTTTCGGCGGAGGATAAAATAATCAATGAGGTTGTTGAGGATATCTTAAGCGAAGCAACAACTAGTGTTGCTTCAAGAATTTTGAGCGTTTGACCTTTGTATATGTTGAATGTAAATTTTGAATAAGTGCTTTGCACGATGTTATAATTTGAAACAAATGTTTTTATGTAATGAGTTATATATTTTTGATGTTAAAAAACGTTGTTCCTTTGTTTTGAGTGAAGACTTCGATTTGAAGTCAAAATTTTCCTTAGAGAAATTTGAAAAACGCCGTCCCCCTTCTTTTTTTGCGAAGTGAGAGCGAAGACTTCGATTTGAAGTCAAAATTCTCCTTAGAAGTTTGAAAAACGTCGTCCCCTTCTTTTTTTTGCGAAGTGAGAGCGAAGACTTCGATTTGAAGTCAAAATTTTCCTTCGAGAAATTTGAAAAACGTCGTCCCCTTCTTTTTGCGAAGTGAGAGCGAAGACTTCGATTTGAAGTCAAAATTTTCCTTAGAGAAATTTGAAAAAACGTCGTCCCCTTCTTTTTTTGCGAAGTGAGAGCGAAGAGACTTCGATTTGAAGTCAAAATTCTCCTTAGAGAAATTTGAAAAACGTCGTCCCCTTCTTTTTTTTTTGCGAAGTGAGGCGAAGACTTCGATTTGAAGTCAAAATTCTCCTTAGAGAAATTTGAAAAACGCGTCGTCCCCTTCTTTTTTTGCGAAGTGAGAGCGAAGACTTCGATTTGAAGTCAAAATTCTCCTTAGAGAAATTCGTAGGTAATAATTTTAGTTTTGTACTTAAATTATACCTACTTTGTTAGTTTTGTGAATACTTTTAGCCGATGTTAAAGCGTTTTGCTTTTCGGCCGCAATAAATGGAAGAAAAAAGTAAAGAAAGCACAAGTTTGGGGAAACTACTTTCTCATTTATATTTGTCATGAGAGTTTACAATAGAGTCCGCCTCGTTAAAAAAAACCACTCACCCTGCGAAGGGCTTCCCCGAGTGGAAAAAGAGTGCAAACTCTTGATTGAAATGATAAAATGCTTCTAAGAAATTGAATCTAACTTGATTATTTACAAAAACTTGAGTAAAGTAAAATCTAGGGATAGTACTTGCGAAGATCCTTAATGTTCCAAGTATGACTTAGCTCTTCTCCTTTGAGATTCTCCAAGTGATAAGATCCTTATGCATTTTGATTTTGTTATGACGAAGGGTCCTTCCCACTTTTCTTTGGAACTTTCCCACGGTGTCTTCGTTCCTTTTTCTTTTTGAGCACGAAGTCTCACGGTTGTAATTCTCTTTTCACTACTTTCTTGTTGTACCACTTGCTTGTTTCTTCTTGGTATTTCACGAGATTCATCACAGCTTGGTTTCTTTCTTCTTCGAAAGCAGGTCTTTACTTGTCTTTTGGTCCTCTTTCGCTTGTTATTTCAACATTTGTTCTTGGACCTTTAAATTGTATTTCTTTGGAGTCATTGCCACATCTCCATATAGTAACTTGAATGGTGTAAACTTCGTTGATCTTGTTGTTGTTGTATTGTGACTCCAAACAATCCTTGGTAATTCTTGACCCACTTTCCTTTTGAGTCCTACTAGATTTTTGAGATTCCCACGCATATGATGCCATTTGCTCTTTTGGCGCTCCATTGGTGAGGATATCTTATCGATGCAAAGCAAAGTTGGATTCCCATACTTTCACAATACTTCGAAATCTTATTTGTCGAATTGAGTTCCATTGTCCAAAGTTATGTGTCTTGGGACTCCGAATCTGCGTAGATTATATTTTGCCAAAGGAACTTCTTCATTGTTGTGGATGACATGTTTGTGATTGGCTTCGCTTCTATCCACTTTGTGAAATATTCAACTGCGACAATTTGCATATTGATGGTTGCCTTGAGCAGGTGGAAGTTTTCCAATTATGTCTATTCCCCATCTTGCGAAAGTGGCCGGTAGGTTCAATGTGTTGAATTGGATTGGTTTGGGGCATTTGACTTGTTTGCCGATATTTGGCAATTGTGACAAGTTTTCACTATTTCCTTGCTATCTTTTTGAGCTGTTGGCCAATAAAACCCTTGTGCGAATGCCTTTCCCTGCTATGGCTCTTGGGCCGCATGGTTTCCACATGTTCCATTATGAATCTCTTGTAGCAATTCTTTTGCCTTCTTAAGCTTGAAATGCATTTGAGTAATGGTTGACAAATGCCATGCTTGAAGAGTTGATTATTGATGAGTTTGTAATTTCTTGTTTTGTGCTTCATTCTAATTTCTTTGACTTCTCTTTTACGCTTATAGAATCCTCTTAGGAATGCTATTATCTCTCGATCTCGGTCTTAAGCTTTTCGATGATATATGTACTTTGGTTCTTCAATCTTTTGCCTTTATCGAAGATTCTCGATAATACTTGATAAAATACATCCGGTGGCAATTTCACTTTTTGAGCCACTTTGCCTTTGCAATTTCATACGCTTCTTCGTTGTTTGTTCTTGATATGCTTCGTCTTGTGAACCCTTCGAAGTGTTTTTCTTGATCTCTCACACTTTGCAAATATTTTGCCGCCTCTAGATCTTTTGCCTTGTAACTTTTCTCAACATGGCCTCGCCACAACTTGAGAATCTGTTTTTATCAAGATCTTTTTGTACACCCATTGCTCTTGCCTTGCGGCCCCAGACAATCTTGCTTCATATTCTGCGATGTTGTTTGTGCATCCGAATTCTAGTCTTCTTTGCATATTTCATCTTGATCTGGGATGGCGAAGTGATTATTCTTTTCACGCATGGCCCTGCGGAGCCCCATGCTCTGGTCACAATTCATTGTCCATTCTTGGCGGGACAAAGTCCACTCTTGATGATCTTTTTGATCTTCATTGTTTTGTTCTTTGGTGTCCAATCACGAGATGAAATCGCCAACACTTGTGATTTTATTGTTGTTCTTTTCTCAAACTCAATGAAATATTGTGAGATTTCATTTTGCCCATTTTCCAAGTCTTAGGAAGATTTACAACTTTGGAGTACATCTTTGAGTGGTTGATTTGTTGGGATTCTCACTTTGTGTGCCAAGAAATAATGCTTCAACTTTCTTGTTGCCATGAGCACCGCATATGATATTTTCTCAATCTCTCGAGTAGAACATTTTTGACCCACGAAAGGGCTTCGGAGACAAAGTAAACTGGCTCTTGTTTCTTCGCATGATCTTTCTCTCTTTCCTATACTAGAACTGCGCGCTTACGGCTTTCTCGGATCTTTGAGATATATAGGAGTAATTCTTGATCGGCGTTTGGTGTTGTCAATGTTGAAGGATTTGAAAGATGCTTCTTTATTTCTTCGAGAAGGCCTGTTTGTTGCTCTTCTCCCCATATAAAGTTTGTCTTCGCCCCTTTGAGTGCTTGAAAAATTGGGAAGCTTTTTTCTGCCGACTTTGATATGAATCTGTTCAGCGAAGCTAACCTTCCTGTTAGTTTTTGGATGTCTTTGATGTTTTTGGAACCTCATTTTGCATGATTGCTTTTATCTTCTCTCGGATTTGGGTCAATGCCTTTTTCTTTGAAACTATGCATCCGAGAATCTTGCCTTTTCTGTACTCGAAGGTACATTTTTCAGGATTGAGTTTGAGATTTGACTTTCTCAAGTTTTCAAATGTCTGTTTTCAAGTCTTTCAAATGGTCTTAGCGTTTCTTGCTTTTACTATTATGTCATCAACATATGCCAAGAAATTGTCTCGATTTGATCCTCGAGTGCTACCGAAGTCATTCTAATGAAGCTTGAGCCAGCATTGCGAAGCCCCTCTGCCATTCTTTGGAAACAGTAGGTTCCAAATGGTGTGATGAAACTTGTTTTTCTTTGTCTTCTTTCTTCATGTAAATTTGATGATACCACGAGAAGCGGTCGAGGAAGCTTAGCATTTCGCTTCCCGCGGCTTGATCGACGGTGTGTCTATTCTTGGTAGAGGAAAGTTGTCTTTAGGGCAAGCTTTATTGAGATCCGTGAAGTCTATGCACATTCTCCATTTTCTATTGCTTTTTCTTTACCATTACGATATTAGCTAACCATGTTGTGAATTGGACTTCTCTTATGACCTTTGCATCGAGCAATCTTTGAACTTCAGCCTTCGCGGCTATTGTTCTGTCTTCGGAAATTTTTCGCAACTTTTGTTTCTTTGGTTTGTAACTTGGGTCGATGTTCAGGCGATGCTCAATTATGTCCATGCTGACTCCCTCTAGATCTTTTGCTGACCATGCGAAGACGTCTTGATTGCTTCTTAGGAAACTTATAAGTTGTTCTTCTTCTTCTTTTGCTAGGTTGGCACCTATGATGACTTTCTTTATGCGTTACCATTGGATCTAGCAAGACTTCTTTGGTTTCGCCTTTGAACATGTCTTCGCTTTCTTTTGTAACCACTTTCTGTTTCTTCTTCGTCTTCGATTTCTTCAATGGCCAAAACATTTCTTTGGGCTAGAGTTGAGTCTTTCTCAATATTTCTTTGCTTCATTTGATTTCCATGAATTGAAATTGGTCCATTGATTTTTGGAACTTTCATGCATAAGTAAGAGTAGTTGATGACAAACTTCGAAGATATTCGGGCTTCCTCTTCCAAATATTGCGTTGTAATTGACTATGCATTACGACAACATCAAATGCTACTTGTTCTATTCTTGCGTTGTTTTGTGTCTTGAAGGATACCGCAATACAATTCTTCCAATTGAATTTATCCTTTTTGCCACGAAGCCAACTAGTGGATATTCTGCTCTTCCCAAATTTTGCCTTTTGATTTCCATTGCATCTAGTGTTGATGCGAAGAGTATGTCGGCGGAGCTTCCTCCATCTATCGGGATTTTTGTGACATCCCATCCGTCAATATTTGCTTCTATGACCATGGCATCTATGTGTGGATAGTCTTTGAGTTTCATGTCTTGTTGCGTGAAGATGATTGGTTGATGTGACCATCTTATCTTCTTGTAAGGTCCTTCCATTGTTATTGCATTTACTCTCAAAATAGTTTCTTCTCTCATTGTTGGTTCGCGTGTTCTATGCTATTGCCTCCGCAAATGGTCATTATTCGCCTTTGCTACTGTTGACACTTCTTTGGTGAGCCATTGTTTTGAGCATTTGGCGTGTTATTTGCAACCGAAGCTTCGGTTGTATAGTTTGTATTTGTCCCCATTGTGGCGTGAGCCATTGCGATGGTTGACAATTGTATATCTGAGGTGTGGTCCCGGTAGCACTTGGCGATTGAGCTTCGGCAATGCCCGATTTTTGCGGGCGCTTGCTTGAGATAAAAAGTTTATTGATCTTTGATTTTCCAATGACTTTGCCCTCTTGTTGTAATTGTTCTATGCTTTTCTTTACCATTGGGCACATCTTGATGTGTGGCTAGCCCCCTTGCCATGAATGATGCAATACATTTCTTCGGTTTTAAAATTCTTCTTTCCCCAAATCTTTGATTGAAACCTCCTCTTTGGTCATTATTGAAGTTTCATTCTTTTGTCGCGGCCCACGATTATTTTATGCCCAAATGTTGTCTTCGGGCTGTGCTCATTGTTGATTTGGTTTACGTGAAGTGGTGGTTGATACCGTGGTAGTAGTATGGTCTTCGCCAAAATTTTGTGGCTTGAATTGATTGTCGATCTTCGCTTGGTTTCTTTGTGCATTCTCTTCTTGGTCTTTTTCCGGAAATCATCGTCTCGATCTTGCATATTTTTGGATTTCTTCATATAGTTGGGACGCGGTTGTTGGTCTTTCCCTCTTTAGATGCGAAGGCGGTTTGTCCAAATTTCTCGAGGCCCCCGATTGCGCGGCAATAATGGCGACTTCGCCCGATATACGGGATTTGGGTCTTCATTTGAATGAATCTTTTATAGTATTGGATAATTGCTTCTTTTGGGTATTGCTTGATATCAAGCAGATCATCACTTGTTAAGCCACGTGTTTGGAATCCTTGAAATCAACTAGCAAAGTTGTTCGAGTTGTTCCCAACTTTGAGGGATCTTGGCTTGAGCGAAGCATACCACTTTTGAGCCGGTCCTTTCATTGCCATGATGAGTGCTTTTGCTAGTGTTTTATCATCTCCTCCCTCGATTCAGCAAACCGCTTCAAAGCTCATCAAGAATTGTCTTGGATCCGTCAAGCCTTCATAAGTTGGTATGACGTTGAATTTGAAGCCTTTTGGCCATTTTGCCATTTGTAAGTCCACCGATAATGGAGACTCGGATCGATTGTTACTATTGCCTTTTCATTGCTTTGATTTGTTTTGACTTCGTTCATTATGATGACTTTGCGATCTTGATCGTTGAGTTCTTCATTCAATCTTTTTAGTTCTCGCGGCTTCCTCTATTCTTTTTGCTTCAAAGTCTTTTCTCTTGTTCTAGCTTTGCAAGCCTCAAGTTCTTTTTTTTTTTTTGATCAATTGGTCTTCTAGTTCTTGCAACTTCCTTGCCTCTTTGCTTTGATCTGTGGGGAATGACTTCTTTGGAGACGTTTGTCTCCGCTTGTTCTTGGTGCTTCATTTTTTCATTTGTTGTTGCTTCTTGGGGCGATACTTGGCGACTTGTTCTTGGGAGGTCTCCCCATGATTTCTTGATGGC
>JADLZK010003827.1:0-44677 GCA_015847255.1 Hyparrhenia diplandra
TCATATGCATTGCAAAGCATACATTTTGAGAACCTTGTCATGCATCCACTAAAATGAATTTATTTTAATGCAATGTGTGTTTAATGACTGGAATTGCAATTTGAATGATGAATTGTTCATTATTTCATGTGAAAACCCTATGCTTTCCAAAACCCCCATGTTAGCCCCTTTTGAATTATTCCAAATTTAGGCAAAATTTGGGAAAACTTCCAACATCAACCTTGTAAATCTTTTTAAGGTGAACAAAGTTGGTGTTTTGAGTTTTCAAGTTTAGTTCAAATTTTGGAGTAATTTCAAATCCCAATTTGAATTTCAAATCTGACTTTTCAAGAAGTCTAACTTAGAGGCCGAATTAGGAAATCTTCCAATTGAGAAAAATGTAGATCTTGAAAAGTTATGCAAAAAGTCATTTTGGAGATTTTTGAGTTCCGTTCATTTTTTGAAAGTAATTTTGAATTTTCGAAGCTAGGGTTTGGGAATTAGAAAATTGGGGGAAGAACAGAGCACCGCCGTGAAGTGAAAGAGGGCGGGGGTCGCCGGCGCTGCCCTTCTCGCCCGTTTCGCAGCCCGCGCTTGCCACCTCCTGCTTAGCCTCGTCCTAGTCATCGCCAACGTGTCCCTCGCGTGTCCTCGCCGCGGCTCGTCGTCATCCGGGCGCCAGGGCCGCCATTGTCGCCCGTGGTTGTGCTCGTCCATTTGCCGTCGAGTGCGTGCCATAGATCGAAGCACCGTGTCCGGGGTCACGTAGGGTCGCTCCGCGTCGCCGGAAACCACGCCGCCGGGCGAGATCCGCCGATTAGCGCCGCGAAGCGCGCCGGTCAGCGGTCGATCGCGCTCGACCTGGGCCGGCCTGCCTTGCTGGGGCCGCGCAGCGTGCGCCACGGCCGAGCCGAGTGGGCCGGATTCGGCCCGGTGGTCGGTTCAATTTAAATTTTTGATTTTCGAATTTACTTTTGATGAATAGTTCAGTTTCTTCCAAAATCATAGAAAATTATCCAAAGCCTAGAAAATTGTGAAAATTTTTGTAGGTGCTGTTCATGATGTCTAGGATATAGGAAAAATTTCAAACTTGAATTTTAAACTGTTTTGTCATGTTCTAAAATTACCAGCTTTAATTAAAAAGGGATCTTTGGTGAATTTTATAAATTAATCTAGATTTCCAAAATTCATGAAATTTTATTTTAAACTGTTTTATGATAAGACCTATTTGTAGAAAAAGTTTGGGGTCATTTTGAGATGTTTAAATTATTTTCTATTTTATGCTTTGTTTTATTTAGAGAAAGTAAGTGTTATTTAGTGAAGTAATTTAGGGTTGTTTTGTGAATTAGAAACATACAGGAATAAGATGGTCCTTGAGAACTCCTTAGGCAATGGTGATGATATCTTGTAGAGTAGTTCAACAAGTTGGTTTTGTTAGGTTGCAACTTTATCGTGAAGGAAAGTTGTACTCAAGTTAATGTTTATTTTCATGCACTTCTAAGCATCATGTTTATCATTATGGCATCATATTGAAGCATGCATTCTACTTCGTGTAGAGAACGAAAGTGTGGGTTTCAAAGTTGAGGAAGTTTTCGAGGAGGTTCAGTGTCCCGTGGAAGTTGGCTTTGATATCCGTGGAACCGATCCCGAGCGAGTGCTACTTATTTGAAGGCAAGCCCCGGATGCATTTAAACCTTTCCTTGTTATTTTACAAAGTTTATTATCACTTATGTTGATGATATGATGCATTAGGTGAATAGGAGTTGAGTGATAACCTATTTGCTGCATGACCAACCTTGTTATCGCTTTGATAACCTGTTTTATTTGAAAATGCGTAGATGTTATGCCTTGCTTAAAGTTAGGGTGTTTTTAAATTGTTTTACAAAGTTCTTCATTGATGACTCACAATTAGAGTATAAAGATGATAAGTAATTTGAGACCGGTCGGGTAACTTGCATTGAGAAAGGAGTCTCTTTGTAGTGTTTCCTATTTGTGTCGGTTAAGCAATCGTTCGTTGTAAGCTTGAGCGTTATCGGGCTTGTTGAACGCATGCTACGCCGGAGACCGTTGGGTCAAAGGCACGATTATCCGTTGTCACCCCAGATAAGTCGAAGCAAGTACTAACCACATGCTTTGGTAAGCCTGATCTCGGGGGTGTGTCAAATCGGGAATGGCAACCACGCTTTGGGAGTGGAGAGATGGCGGGATTACAAGATACCCTCGGTGGGTTAAAGTCCCGAGGTTGGAGGAGTATCTGTATTCTCGGGTGGCGTAGGCCTCGTTCCCGTTTTTGAACGAATCGGGAGATGGTTGATATATGCAAGCTTCGATTGCTACATATATCGTGTGGAAGGAATCCCAATTTGGGTTTTGAATCGATTCGCGAATCGCCGTTGCTTCTCGGTGAAGGAGACCCGATCCTCTGCCCTTACATCGTAGTTAAGAAATGGAACTAATGAGATAGTTTGGAAGATGGTTTGGTTGAGAAGTGTTTGAATTAGTACGGGATCACTTAGAAGAGAGAGGTTTTACTAAGTTGAAATAAAACCTTGAAAGTAAGGACCTACTCTTAGTAAGCTTTTATGCAAAATGAGTCCTTGATCTTGATAAGACCTTTCCTTGATTCCTATAACCAGCATTCCCGAGTCTTCGCCTCTTTTCTTTAGTCGGGTAAGTCTTGTTGAGTACTTCCGCACTCGGGGTTCTTTAACCCTTGTTGCGGTGAGAGTCGGGGTCAAATGTGCGTCGGCCCTTGTTGCATGACGGTATTCCAAGTGGATGCCGAGGAGGAGTAGATGTTGACCCTTGGGCGGGGTCTAAGCTTTTGTTTAGTTTGTTACCCTACCCTACATTTGGTTTGTAATAATACTTAAGTTTAAGTTCGAACAAGGTTTGTAAAATTATGTTATGTAATCCTTCCGCTTTTACTCTGATGTATACTTGAATAAAGTGTTGTAATGCTGCAATAGCTCTTAATGATGAGATCCTGTCGGAGAATTAATAGTGCTTTCTAGATCATTCGGTGCATGTGCATGCTATCGAGGTCCTTGGGACAATGATATATGTATGTGGGCCCTATAATCTAGAAGGTCTTCGTTACACTCTTGTAACATTTTTTTCTTCTTTATTTAGTAATTATTGTCCAACCATGGACTAACTAGGCTTAAAAGATTCATCTCGCACTTTTCACCCAAATTTTTTTTAATTTTTTTTTTATTTACCTACATTTAATGCTCTAAAAATATGTTAAGAGATTCGATATGACGGGAACTGGCTGTAGTAGCATCTAAACATGGCCACGCCCGCAAGGCCTTCCTTAACCTGCGAGATTGAACGGACTACACTATATGAGCACCTTGGAGGCTACTTTGGGGAGTACGTGCCACTCAAGAGCAATATCCGGATGGAGAAGTTGATTCGGATGACAAGCACCGCAAACCTGGAGGCTACTTGCTGAATTTGCGGATGCTTGTAGATTGATTACAATGAAGGGACGATCCCTACAATGAAATGAAGCAAGGCAAGAGAGTCTCGTCTTTGTGAGTTTGTGGATGATGAACAGCATGGAGGATGAATTTGGAGCCAATCAAAGCAGCCCAAACCAGCCACAAGCCCGGTGCTTGTGCACCGATTGATCTAGGTTGGAATTAACGGCCGAGATTGCTTGTTGGGAAGCATATACGAGTAAGCAAAACCCTACTTTCCAAATGGGCCTTGTTTTTGGGCCGTTGTACCTAGGAGCATATATACTTATGGCACGCCGCACGCCACCTTTCCGTAGGCTTCCACCAAGACGCCCGCATCTTTGGACACGGCTTTTGCTCACCGTTCGTCTTTTTGTTTGGCGGGCCGCCGCCGGGTTGCCGATGCCATCTTCGACGCGGCTGTGGCCGCAAGGTTAGTACATCGTTGGTCATTTGAAATTTCTTTGTGTTCTAGTATTCAAGTCACGTATGCACAGAGCCGCTTTGTGTACGTCTTTGTGGAGGGTTTTTTCGTTAGGGTTAGTTTGATTTGGTAGTTTTTCGTGGTACATGACTTGGTTGCTTTCGATGGTGTGTGCTTCGACGCGCATGACATTTATGTTTTGTAAAGGCAATAGCATTTATGTCTACCTAATCTCTTGTAGATTCCCCAACAAATCCATTCAAATTTAGCGAGGAACGGCGGATGAATCAGGTGTAATTGCTAAATTTGTTTTGTTTTGTTTTTGCTTACATTCTCTTTGTTTGTTCCCTGATTTCCAACTTCATTGTACCGGTCGGGCATTCAAAATTTTCGAGTAGTTGTGCCATTCAATAGTGTTTGTTCATAATTTTTGCGGAAATGTAAATCGGAGTGGATTCAACATTGTAAATTTAATGAAGTTTCATTTTTTTTCCTCCCCTATTGGACAGATTGGCGAGTTATATATGTTTCAATTTCGCTTTTTTGATGTTTGTTTTAGTTATCTAGTTTCTTTGTTCTTATAAGTCTTGACATTTCCGATTATGCATATTTATGTCTCAAATATCCGGAGAATTGAAATGAATTGGGCTAATACGTATTGTGTCACTTTTTTTTTTTATTTCTTTTAGTGATGATGAACCGTATGACGAGACACACTATGCTATGTTTCCTCATCGATTCTTGGTGAAGGCCCTAAGGAATGGGATGAAAAGTTATGTGATGAGAGTCGAGACGACAAGCCCAAAGATTCTCCTTGAGTATTTCCACACAATCAATCAGTTACGGATGTATCGAGGAGGTTTGGACAACGAGAAAAATGTACAACAAGCATAGGTGGGTGTCTTGGTCTCACATGAAGAACGCCCCGAGGCGGTTAGTGTTCTCAATGCCTTCCCTGGCGTGCGGATTGATCTCTATGATGGGCATGAAGCAAGACTGGAATGAAAGGGTCATTCGACAATTCTATTCCACACTCGAGGTTCGACTGGAGGACGAGAAGTTGATCTGGATGACAAGTACAGCAAAACTGGAGGCTACCTTTGCTGAATTTGCAGAGGCTTGTCGATTGGATTACAATGCAATGAAGCAAGGCATGAGAGTCTGTCCCTCTAGTCTTGGTGTGCTTACAGATGATGAGGAACAGATTCTTCATTACCCCCCAGATGAGAATGGTGGCAAAGGGGGTTTGAGGAGGATACCTAAGTTTATCTGGAAGCTTCTTAAGCGCACAATTATGCCTGATGTGGAAGACGATGATATTGAACAAGCGTGGCCTGTCCCGGAGTTGATTAATGCAATCATGACTGGTCGAAAGTTAACTTTTTAGACTGGATGATTGAAGAGATCATTTCCGCCAGCGGCTTGAGGAGTGCGCTCTTGAATTCCAGCCCTACATAATGGCGTTGGTGTTGCTGAAGGTGCCTAAGTTCAAAAGTCCCTTGAGACGGTGCACCGGATGTATAGTCTATGCACTGACGCCACTTTTGTTGGAGAGGGAGCCGTCGCGATAATGATGCCCGATAATGACGTGGAGGAGCAAGGATTTCTTTTAGTTCTAACTTTTGCTAGCCCAGTGGGCTTTGATGATGTAATATATATATGTAGGCATTCAAGGAACTTATGGTCGTGATGAGCTCACGTGGCGGGAACTCATGTGGTGGTGTATGGACAACTAATTATATTATTATTATTATTATAGAACAACACTAGCGGAGGAAGCGTCAGTATTTTTTTGTTACCTACAAACCCGTAATATCTAAAGCGACGTGTGTCAATCTTCTTAATCTTTCTGTCTTTTGTTTGTTTTATTTGTTTCCTTCATTTACCTACTCATTTTAAACAATTCGACATGCACAGACACTGTTAAAACAAATAACTACCGACTCATTTTTAACATTTCTCACATTTACCACGCAAGATGACGTTAAAGCCTACCGATTGAACACGAGATAAAGTATGTTTACAACCCACATACATAAAGCAGTACTATAGCCAAAGAAAGATTACATGTTCAAGAATTGTTTCACAGAGGCCAGAGCTTTAATTTGGTCCTGATGGCATCATCAACCTCGCCCAAGTACTCCTTATCGTCTCAAGCCGAGTTTGAAACCTCTTTTAGCTCGGCCTTGATAGCATTACCCGAAGATATTTGGTCATTGTTGCAAGTTGCCTCTCGGTTCGGCTTTCTTGGCTAGTTGCTTCTCCGATTCCGCTTTCTTGGGTTCAAGATCTTGGTCACTTTGCTCCAAGTTGCCTCTCCAGTTCTGCTTTCTTGGGTTTAAGATCTTTGGTCATTGCTCCAAGTTGCCTCTCCAGTTGAGCTTTCTTGGATTTAAGATCTTTGGTCACTGATGCAAGTTGCCTTGGTAGCTTTTTGGCCTCATATGTAGTCTTTGGCAATAGATTACGTGGAGGAAGCATATCCCCGAGCACCTCTAGCAATTGTGCGAAGCTCTTGTCGGTCCAATGATTCTCTTCCTTCATTTGGAGAAGCGTTAGTGTACCGGACGGTAGGGACAACTTCTCCGCATTCTCTTGAAGAGGGACGGGGGCTCGCAGCAAGCTCACGCTACTTCATCATCATCAATTATTTCCACATCCCCAATTGTTGTTGCCTCGCCACCGGCATCGGTTCGAGGATCTGGCGGCTTGGTCTTGGTCGTTGTCGTTGACACCTTCTCCATGCTTGTTCCAACTTGTGTACCCGGGCATGAAACCTCGAAGGATTAGGTGGGCTTGGACTGAATACGAACTCGAGTATTGCACTGGTTCGGCGGTCGACACATGGGCACCACATAGGTTTCCGGGTTCTCAAGACATGGGCCTCCGCAGCAGCTAGGAAAGATTGCAACCCATGTAAGTACTTATTACTATCGCGTCTCACCCGGTACATCCGGCGGCCGATCCCCCATCGTCTACAAAAATAAGGAGGGTGGAAATTGAAGAAATCCTCACCCAATTTAAGTCAAGATATTCTTTGCCAACAACTAGATGCACTATTCTATCTCAGACCATATGCATTAATCGATGCGAGAAATTTGGGATCTTAATATATTCCCTTTTCTTAAAAGAAGAAATTAGAAGCGTCAGTAGCTAGGTTTGCTCACCTACAGATTCGGAGATCGGCCCGACCACCGTCTCGGCGACCCCAGAGTTGGCGGAGCATGGCGGCTACCGGCGAAATCCTGCGAGGGCTGGCGGAGCACGCCGACACGAAGATAGCGGCGGAGCACGCGTCCGCCCTTCTTGCGCCGCTCGCCTAAAAGCACAAGCACCAATATAATATAATGCTGGGAGAGGAATGCGGTGACAAAGGAGGAGAGCTCGATATAGCGGACCACAAACCAACGCAGCTGCCGTCCCGTGCGTCGCGCTCCCTCCGCTGCCCCCAACCCCTGCGGTGTGCCGCCACCACCACGAGAGAGACAGTGTCGAAGTGTGTGGCAACGCATTATATATTATATATAATAATATGTCCGCGGTGTTATAACCTACGCGAAAAAAACGGCCCAGCTCGTTGTACCACAAGAGAACGGGCCTAACATGCAGTCCAAATTCAGGTCCAAAGGAAGGCCGGCCTGCCGGGAGCGGGCGGAGGCCCGTTCAAAACCGGATGCGAGCCCGGCCAAATTGATGCGGTACGACGCGTGTCACATCCATCGTCTCTAGCGGGGCGGGCGGCGTAAGACTCGAGACAAATTCGGGCATGCGCACCCGCCGGCGTCTGCTTCTCGACACGTGTCCGCAATACAAGCAAACACAAAGACATATTTGGCGACAACACGCGTCATAAAATGACCGCGCGTCGTAGCGATTCGCGACATGTACGGACACCGCTAACACATCTCGTCGAAAACTATACGCGCATCGGTAGTGGGCCGAGACATGTACGGACCGATAACACAACTCGTCTACGAAACTATACGCGTCGGTAGGAGTGTGACATGTACGAGACACTCGCTAACACAACTCGTCGAAAAATAAACGCGTGGCGTCGGTAGTGGTTGCGACATGTACGAGACACCTCCTAACACAACTCGCCTGGAAAATAAACGCGGCGTCGGTAGTGGTTTGCGAGATGTACGGGACACCGATAACACAACTCGCCTGAAAATAAACGCGTCGGTAGTGTGTTGGGACATGTACGGACACCTCCTATCACAACTTCGTCACGAAAAACGCGCGACTTTAATTTACGTGGCGTTCTACGGACCCTTATCTGTTCCAAGCGCCGGTATCGCGACGCAGCGTGCGTACCGGTGTCAAGCAACACGGGACGGGTATCGACCACGCGAAGTCCCCGTGAATCCACGCAGCGTCCGTAATACTCGTGAACGGTACAGACGGGCGGCGCGAAAAGGTGTCCGTAGCAAAAACGCGCGTCGAATTAGGGGTTGCATCCACGGTCGACGGTCTCAAAAAATGCACTGTGATGAAACGGCGCGGTGCGAGATACGTTGAATTCTCTGACTTTCGGTTTCAAAAGCATCGCGCCGTAGCAGCGGCGTCGTGCTTGACAAAGGAAAACGCGTGCGGATTAAGAAACAGACCGTTACCTCAACACGCGTCTGTAATGACCTCCTATTATCGACACGTATTGGTCTGTGGGACCATCCGACGCCTAATACCGACGGTCGCCCGGAGCCAGCGTCGATAATGTCACAACCTGTACGCTCGTTATTAGTGATGTCTCTAGGCTCACCGGGCGGTTATTAGCCTTTTTACATAGTGTTAGGTTTATTCTTTTATTCTTTCTTTTTCCTTTATCCTTGAGATTGGTTCAAGTGTGTGTGTCAAGTTATCCTTTACTTATCATGTTTCATCCCTGTTATGAACTTTGGTCTATTACATAGTCATGTTATTATGTCCATGTTCATATTAGAGAACATTTACACCATGCCTTCCCCTGTGGAAATATGATACCCCGAATACTTAGGGTGAAAGCTACAATGGCATTTTCGATGCGCTTATGAACCCTTTTTGCTTTGCGTTAAGAAACGCCAATAGGTACAAGAGAAGGTGAAAATCTTTATTAAGAGGGCACAAAGAGAATTTGGCCTACTTGTCAAGAAAGTGAGAAGTGACAATGGGTCCGAATTTAAGAACACCGAAGTTGAAGAGTTTCTTGATGAAGAGGGTATCAAGCATGAGTTTTCAGCTGCATATACCCCTCAACAAAATGGTGTAGTAGAGAGGAAGAACCGTACACTCATAGAGATGGCAAGGACAATGCTTGATGAGTACAAGACGGACATCTTTTTGGTGTGAAGCCATCAACACCGCTTATCATGCCATCAACCGCCTCTACTTGCACAAGAAACTCAAGAAGACTTCATATGAGCTTTTAACCGGTAACAAGCCTAAGGTGTCATACTTTAGGGTGTTTGGGTGCAAGTGTTTCATTCTTAACAAAAGGCCCCGAACCTCTAAGTTTGCACCTAAGGTTGATGAAGGTTTTCTTCTTGGTTATGGGTCAAATGAGCATGCCTATCGTGTTTTCAACCAAACCACCCGGTAGGGTTGAAATCACTATAGATGTGACATTTGATGAAACTAATGGCTCTCAAGTAGGCCAGATTGATCAAAGTGTTGTAGGAATGGAGGATCTACCTTGTGAGGCAATCAAGCAATTGGCTATAGGCGACATAAGACCTCAAGAAGATCAAGCTAATGGAGAGGAGAATCAACTAGTTGTTGCTGCACAAGATTCCGCTGACGTATTCGATGACCAAGTGCAGCGCACGACGCTTTGGAAGTGCCCTCCAAGCAAAGGTGCCGCACAAACGCTGTGGCGATCTTTGCGCCACCTACCTCGGCGCCGGCCCGAACCACCCGCATCACTGTTCAACCACTTGATCTTGCTCCAATTCTTGAAGCCGATGATGAATATGATGAAGATCAAGAAGAACATGCAGAAGGCGTTGATCACCCACGACTACGACAAACGATTCAACGGGATCATCCCGTTGACAACATCCTTGGGAGTCTTCGAAAGGGAGTAACTACTCGATCTCATCTAGCTGCTTTCTGTCGACATTACTCGTTTGTTTCATCTTTGGAACCGCAGAAAGTAGATGATGCTCTCAAGGATCCCGATTGGGTGTTGGCCATGCAAGAAGAGCTCAACAACTTCGAAAGAAATCAAGTATGGGACTTGGTGGAAAGACCCAAGACTAACATAAATTGGTACCAAGTGGGTTTTCCGCAACAAGCAAGATGAAGACGGGTTGGTGACAAGAAACAAGGCAAGATTGGTTGCTCAAGGCTTCACTCAAGTAGAGGGCTTGGACTTTGATGAGACCTATGCACCGGTGGCAAGACTAGAAGCAATTCGCATTCTTCTAGCCTTTGCTGCCCATCATGACTTCAAGCTCTTTCAAATGGATGTCAAGAGTGCATTCCTCAATGGTCCTCTACAAGAGGAGGTGTATGTTGAGCAGCCACCCGGTTTTGAAGATCCCAAGTTTCCCAACCACGTCTACAAACTCCGAAGGGCGCTCTATGGGCTTAAGCAAGCACCTAGAGCATGGTATGACTGCCTTAAGGTTGCTCAAACAAGGCTTTGAAATAGGCAAAGCTGATCCTACTCTCTTCACACATAAAGTTAGCAATGATATCTTTGTATGCCAAATATATGTCGATGACATAATATTTGGTAGCACTAACAATATGTATGTTGAGCAATTTAGTAGGACAATGACCAAGAGATTTAAGATGTCCATGATGGGTGAGCTAAAGTACTTCCTCGGGTTTCAAGTCAAGCAAATGGAGGAAGGGACATTTATATGACAAACAAAGTACACCCATGACATGCTAAAGAAGTTTGATATGGCTAAGGCAAAGCCAATTAAAACTCCAATGCCAAGAAATGGACATCTTGATCTTGATGAGGAGGGTCCAGCCGTGGACATGAAGGTATATCGCTCCATGATTGGATCTCTGCTTTACCTTTGTGCATCTAGGCCGAGCATAATGCTTAGTGTGTGTATGTGTGCTCGTTTTCAAGCTAATCCTAAGGAATGTCACAATGTGGTTGTTAAGAGAATCTTGAGATATTTAGTCCTCACTCCTAACCTTGGCTTGTGGTATCCCAAGGGTTCCAAGTTCAATCTACTTGGCTATTCAGATTCTGACTATGCCGATTGCAAAGTAGATCGAAAAAGCACTTCGGGGACATGTCAATTCCTTGGACGGTCCTTAGTGTCTTGGAGCTCTAAGAAGCAAAATTGTGTAGCCCTTTCCACCGCCGAGGCCGAGTATGTTGCGCCGGTGCATCTTTGTGCTCAACTACTTTGGATGAAGCAGACCTTAAAGGATTACGGATGTCATTTCACAAAGATACCTCTTCTTTGTGACAACGAGTGCCATCAAACTCGAAATAACCCCGTAGCACACTCTAGAACAAAACATATAGACATCCATCATCACTTCTTGAGAGACCATGAACTCAAAGGAGATATCGCAATTCGCCATGTGAGCACCGAAAAGCAACTAGCCGATATCTTCACTAAGCCTCTCGATGAGTCAAGGTTTTGTGCTTTGCGTAGTGAGCTAAATATTCTCGATTCTCATAACTTGGTTTCAATTCCAGCACACATGCAATTTGATTGAGACACAAGTTCGACATAGGAAAAGTTTGTGAAAACTTTCATATTGTGCTTCAAAAGGATTTCAAATTCTAATCCGAAATTCAATGCCATAGCTTTGTATTGATTATTTGTCCCCTGGCAATGAATTTTGGTGTCTTTGTGATCAAGTTTGAGGAGAAGTAAGTCAAAAAGTGGCAATATTTGTTCAGGACATCTAACTGGAGCGGCGGTGCCGCGCCGTCCCCACGCACCCAGCGGTGCAGCAGCACGGGCAGCGTCGCCGCAGGGTTTCAGGTCCGCTTAGGTCCGAACCCGTACCAGGCCAAAAGAGTTTTTTCTTCTTTCTTTTTTCTACCCCTGGCCCGACCGGTCTCTCCTTCTCCTCCCGGACCCGACTTCGCCGCGCGCGCCCACCTCCTTCTCTCAGCGTGTGTCGGCGCCATTGCCGCCCCCTGCCGCGGCGCGCGTTGCCGCTGGGGTGCCGCAGCTCCGACAGTGCCACGCCGCCGCCGCCGCCCTCCCCGCCGTCACCGGCCGGCCCTGCTCCCTTCCTCCTCGAGCAGCTTCTCTCCTTTCCTCCCCCAATCCAAGAAGTCAAAGAAGGTAAACCAAACCCTAGCTTTAGTGTTCTTGCCCGATCTATGCAATGCGTAGAATTTTTCATGGATTTGTGCTGCTTAGTGATGTATGAATGTTGCATTTCTTAAGCGCAATCACTAGAAACAGGTTTAGAACCTATCTCTAATAACGGTGTTGTAAATGCGCCGTTGACATTCCTAAGTGAAACCACCATGTCGGTGATAAAACTAGGTACATCAACGGTGATAGATCTTTGCCAAATAAGATATTCATCCGCAAGCGCACGGATCTATCATTGTAGCATTTCACCCGGAAGTATTCACGGTATCGTTATTTATATTTTCCCAAAGGAAGGCATGGTGGAAAAGGATCTACTAGAGACATGAACAAGATAACACGAATGTATAATAGACCAATGCTCATAATAGGGGTAAAATAGGATAGGTAGTAGGATAACTTGACACACACACTCAAGCCAATCTCAAGGATAAAAGTAAAAGAATGAATAAAAGAATAAATCTAATATGGAGTAGGCATATCCTAGATAGTCACGTCAAGATAGCAGATACACACATGTTCTACTGTTAGAGATTCTAAGTCAAGATAGCCAAGGTCTCGCTGAATTACTTCGGCACCAGGCCCTCGCCCAACCGGGCGTAGTCCCAAGCAATTAGCTCTACGACACAACCGAACGTCGGGGGGATTTCAAGGGGACGGACAAGGCTTGTCACGACCAAGCCGCCTACCCCCCTCAACCGTGGGATGCACCGCAAAAGATAGGCAACCCCTAGCCCGGACACCACGTCTACACTAGTGATTATCACTCTAGCGTGTTAACAAGGCTTACCCGTCCCCGGGGTCCTTCTACTAGAGCGCCGCCCCGAAGGAAGGACTACCAATCCCGTAACCCAGCATCAACCAAGTCTAACTCTAGATAGAACTCACCATATCGATCTAGCTCTTTGGTCTAAACATGTATGTATGATAGACTAAGCACAAAGTTCTATAAGACAAGATCATGATATAGGAACTATAGACTAGTTCTTCAACCAAGATTATATCACAAGAACTCTGCTCTAATTCAAGAACATGACTATATTGATAAGTAGAGAACAAGAACAAGATGAAGAACTCTAAATTGCTCATACCGAATAGCTCCAAAATGTCTTTCTCTCCAAGTACAAACTAAAAAGAAGAAGAAAAGAAGAAGAAGAAGAAAGAAGAAGAAGAAGAAGAAAGAAGAAGAAGAAGAAAGGAGAAAGGGAGAGAGGCTCTATTGTGTGGTGTGTGTTGAATGAGGGGGAGAGGGCCTCCTTTTTATAGGTAGAGGAGAGGGGGCTCATTGGAAAATATCCCTCCCCACATGGAAGGAGCCAAAACCGTCCTTAGCCACCTTCCAAATCTGCTTGAACCGACCATCCAACGTCGGCACAGCCCTCCATGGAAGGTAATGCACCGCCTCGCCAAACTGGGCCTGAACCGCGGGATGGGTGCGGGCGCTTGGTGTGTGTGCGCACGCACTGCCTCTGGGCTCGGTTCGGGCGGGCTTTGGCAGGCCGGGGCGTGTTTGGGCTTGAAAAGTTGTGTGGCGGTGTTTGCTCGGCCCAGTTCTGCGTGTTTGGTCCATTTCTCCCTTGGGCTTGATGTTCTTCAGGAATGCGCTTTCGTGGAGGCGCCTTTTGGTGCATTTTCCACTTGTTTCTTATATAAATCTGCACAATAATAATTTGGACACTACAAGTGGAAATTTGTCAATAATAAATGTATATGTGTGTAGTAAGGTATAGTTTCACCCCCTTATTAGTAGAATGTTGATGTTAAAAATATGTCGTTGGTGACCGTCAACAAACTCCCCCCAAGCTTGCCCTTTGCGCGTCCTCGAGCAAAGATAAGTACTTGGTTGTTGATCAGAGTTGCTACTATGCCGATTATGTTTTTCAAGTGCCGGGGTTATAATAAGATTTTCTACTAGAGTTTGAATAAAATGGCACATCTTTTTCTCACCCTTTATTACCTTTCATCGTAGCGGGGCTTTTTAGCTTTTCTCAAAGCCTTGGGCGGTTGCCGATAGAACGGTTATAAACGAAATACTTTTCATTCATCCTTTTGATCAACTCTCTCATCCAGGGATTTATTTATTTAAGTTTTGTTTTGTTTTTCGAGAAAGTATGGGCTTTATTGCTATATATATATATATTTTTAGAGAGGTGGGCTCTACTCACCCTAGACTTCTGTCTTTTTATTTCCTCTCTTTCTTCTCTTTTTTTTTTTGTTTTTTGGAGATGTGGGCTCTACTCGCCCCGGGACGCATGTCCATTTTTCATCTCTTTTTTTTTTTTTTTTTTTAGCATAACCCATATCATTTCTCTTTTCTTTCAAATTAGATTCCCAGATGTCAAGTTTCTCTTTTGGACGAAATCATAGCAAATCTATTTGTACCATATCATACTTGGCAACAACTTAGACTAGATAGAGCCTATGCAACCCACATGAATCAGTTTTTTTTTTTAGGATGAGTTTTTAGACTTAGCCACTAAACCCAAAACTTTAGAGAAATTCGAATTATAAACTAGGCAATGTGCAAAACATAAAACAGAGCAACTATTCATCATTTCAACAGGGGGGTAGAACTAAACATTTCTACAACACATATATATGGAGTGGAATAAATCTCCTCTCTCTCTTTCTTCTTCCCTCTTTATTTATATATATATATATATATATATATATATATATATATATATATATATATATATATATATATATATATATATATATATATATATATATATATATATATACTGGCGAGCCTAAAATACACCCGGTGCCAACCTGTCCCAACGCCACCTCCAAGCATGCTCCTCGACAAATTAACTCATGGGCCCGTCTCTCCACCTCTCCCACCTCATTCCCGTGGCCGGCTTCCCGCCTCCACCACCTCCTTCCCGCAGGTGGTCGTCAGGGCACCAATTACAACCCAGTAGTGTACTCGGTTTGCAACTCATCCCATCTTCCGTTACAACCTCTAACGGACACGCTAGCTATTCTCTCTCCACGTGTCCATCCCGCATGCAGGGAATCTTTTTTTGTTTCGGAAAAAAAAATGCAATATCTCCTAAACCGTAGCTCCAATTTCAGATCCGTTTGCACCAGGTTGTTGAAAAAAATGTGCTTAACAAAATGAGGTCCAACATGACTATATTTCACAAACTTTTTTTTTCGAAAGTCACGTAATTGCAACTTCACCAGTACTATGAGTTGCCATCGTGACTACAACACAATAGCAACTTGATTTGTAGCATAGTTAGCGCTTGTTGTCACCACTTAGAACATAACTTTTAGAACCTAGTTGCAATCCCAGACTAGTTGCAACCTAGTTACATGCAACCATAGTCCTTGTTGCTATTACATGCAACTAGTTACAACCTAGTTACAAGCCAAGCTAGTGAACAACATGTATTTTATACACCCTATATGTGTACTCTACCAATTGCAACTGCTAGACTAGACCAATCACAACTATAACACCATACTGATTGTAACTTGACGGAACTAATTCCAACAAATCTATTCTAGTGCAACTGGAACTGATGTAGTTGCAACCTGACGTGGTCCAATTACGACTAGAGTGAGGCCAGTTGCAACTAGGCAAGAACTAGTTGCAACCTAACGTGATCCAATTACACCTAGAGTCGAGCCAGTTACAACTAGGCAAGAACCAAATGCAACCTAATGCGATCTAATTACAACATGTTGTGTGTTGTGTTTGCAACATGAGATGTGTTCTGGTTGCAACTTGGAGTTGTACATTGATGTATTGAACAGGAAGTAAGAAGCCAACAAAGAAAGAAAGAAAATCTTCCGATCATAATAAACAAGGAACACCTGAGAAAAAACATATGCATCAGGATACAAACTATTTGCAACACTTGTTGAATTTTGTTTGCAACGTTAGATGTGTGCGGGTTGCAACTTGGCGCTAGACACAGACGGTGCGTAAGTTAGTTACCATTTGCAATATAATGCTTTTCCTGGTGATAAACTATAGGTTTCATCTCTGTATAAAAAGTTATAAAGTTGACATCTTTGAATCACATGATTGTTTGTCACGCATCCTTGACTTTTCTTTGAAAAAGGTCCCCGGGTTAATTAAAAAAATAGCTCACCTACTATACACTGTTTGCAACATGATGGCGACACAGTTGCAATATTGTTGTCGACACAACTGCAACATAAACTCACCTAACGCCACGAACCCTAAACTCGGCAAACGCCATGCAACATAAACTCAACAACCCTAAACTCGACAAATGCCAGAAACCCTAAATTCGGCAAATACCTTTAAAGGTGTCTCCCAAAAATCTTGCACGGGAGGGGGCATGCTTAAAAAGACACTCTCCCGAAACACTAAACAATTACTGATAACTACTGAAAATCAACAAATCCTAATCTCAGCAAACGCCATGAACCCTAAACTCGGCAAACGCCATGAGCCCTAAACTCAGTAAACGCCAACAAGGTCATTTGCAACATGGTGATGACCCATAGTTACACAGCGGCTGGTAAATTACCATTTGCGACAAAGGAGTGTCTCCCATTTGTAACATCGCAAAGTCGACGATTGCAACCTGGTTAACAACCATTTGCAACAAGGGTGATAACACAATTGTGACTACAACACCGGTAAAACTCCATTTGCAACATTGGAGTATGATGAGCCCATGGTTCCTCGGATTATCCGGCTTGGTACATTTTCATATGATGCAAAGAAAAGCAAGATGAAGGAAGGATTCATATCTAATACGGCACCTTTAGGGACCAAGCTTATTTTCAAAGGAATTAATTTGCACGGGAAAGATGATAAGAAGCCAATGAAATATATTTATATTGGTTCTATGCATGTTGGCATCACATGATCTATTTTTGGAGAGGAATAATGGAAGGAATTGCTACCGCGCACTCTACTAGTATCGTGACTACTATTTTGGAAGGAGTGGTTGCATGCTATCTCGTTTTTCAATCACGAGAAGAATAACTAGTTTTGTGTTATCTAATTTTGGGAGCCAAGTTTTGGAAGGAGTGGTTGCATGCTTAACGTGGTGTTTTGGCCGGCTGCGAGCCATATAGCCTAGGCGCGGCCCTTGTATGAGGGAGGTTGAATTTTATTTGTGTTTTTCGTTTAGGGTCTCTCCTATGAAAAAACGGAGAGGATGTCTCCTCTCATCCACCCTGCCGATCCAACTTTGGATTGAGAATTGAGTGCGATCGAGTCCGATCTTGGGCGTACTGCGGATTTCGTGGAATCCCCATCTTCTCGATCGTGGTTCTTCGTGGCCGCGGGTGGAAGAATTATCGTAGGGTTTGGTTTGCAACCACATTGTAAGTCTGATCCCTCTATCTATCATAATATTACTAAAAGCTGAGTTTGATTTATTGGGAGAATTATTTGATCTACATTGTTAAATTCTTGAGATCGCTAAGAGGATTCATCCTTTGCGCATGTACCGTTATTATACTATCTATATCCGACACTTGGTCATATATTGGTCGCTTCTTGGTGAAATGCCGCCGCATGCGATCCGATTTGAGTCATAGCCGCAAGTATTATTAGTTTATGGGCTCAAGTAGACCGTTATAAGAGATTGAATTGGTGCATCATTACCGTGAGACTATTCAGCAATTAAGTGGTTCTTTGCTCCTCGCTAGTATTCTTCCTTGAACTAAAAACTGAAATTAAGAGAAGTCATACTTAGGAAATTTATATTATTTAAATTCTTGGTTTATTGTACCGTGAAAGATTGGGCAAATATTTGGACACCGTAGGCGTGTCCTCATCGGTTGGTATCCAGAGATAGGTTGCTCACGGTACTTTTGAAATTGTGCTACTCTTGATTTGTGATGGGTCGGCTTGATTTGCTCGATCAAATGAAATTTATGCCAAAGCTATCTCTCGCAACAAGGGCCCGTGAATATTATGATTGGCAAGACGCCATGGAAAATTTCTTTGAGGGTCGTGGATTTACTTCAGTCACAAAGATGTATTATGCAGAAGAAACATTTGCTAAAGAGGTTTTGCAATGGTGGCTTCATGTGGATGACACTTGTCGGACATGGGCAGATATGACGTTTACGTTGCGACGGCGATTTGTTTATGATGCAAAAAGAAAGGCTATAGATGCTTTGTTGTTGACAAAGTTGCTTTGCTGCTTTTGACAAAATTCTAGCTCCCAAGCCAAATAATAGTTCTATAGAATTACACAAAGAGGATTCTCGAGTTGTTGCTAAAGATTGAAGTGTCCGAACCGGGCGGTTATACAAGAGAGTGATGAAATTTCTATAATATCCGGGCTGCATTCTTCTTGTGATACTCGGGCCCGAGCATAAAATTGATGATCAAGGTGATATGCCCGATGGATTATCTATGGTGGCAAGAGAAATACATAGTGATGGTACTATTGCCACTATGAAGGGACAACGCCTCGCTATATTTCGGTCGGAATGCATGATTAAAGATAAGGTATGCAAACTCATTATTGATGGTGGCGGTTTCACCAATGTCATTAGTTCGGATGTTGTTCATGCTTTATCTTTATCTACGCACGCCGTGGTGCGCGACCTCCTTTGCGGCGTAGCACGATGTCCTCGCAGACGAAGCTCCATGGTTTCGCCCCGGCGTTCAACGCGTCGGCGGCATTGCCGGCCGCGGCCGGCAAGTTCTCCACGCCCGCCGTCGGTCTTTGGCGTAATCCAGAAAACCATAGACGCCGAAAGCTGCGGTTTGATCAAGCAAGAAAATAATTTCCGTCAAAAACCCCACCCGCAACCATGGCGTTGGACTCGAGAGCCGAGCACGCATATCGGCCACCTCGACTGGACTGCTCGAAAGCAACATTTGGCGCGCACCCATGCACGCGTTGAGCTCTCTAAGCAAACGGCTAGCGTGCGATCCAATGTAGGCGTCGAAGTCCCCCGAGTCGGAGGAGACGATAGTCGGATTGATGGCGAGCCCATTGATGATACCCTCCCCGAGATGCTCGCGTCTCCCCCGGGGGTAATAGGACCGTTACTCCCATGATGAACATAACCGCAATAAGAACAGATCGATCTTACCTGTGGTGGCGAGACGCCTGGCGCTGCGGGCGGCCGGTTCACCGATGGCTCCTCCGCCGATCGCTTGTCGCGGTCGCGCCGCCCTCGCCCGGCCATTGGATCTTCCGTGGGAGCCGGCGAGACCTCGGCGACATGAATCGCAGATCTTTGCAAGCATGTCGGGCGGAAGTTTTTTCATGGCGCGGCACGGCGGGAGCTTTTTGGTGGAAACTAGGTCGGAGCGCGCTTATAGTATGTTTTTGTGCCGCGAAGACTTGGTGAGCAGCAATAATGCGGGTGCGGCCCGGTGCGGGGCGTGGGGCGGTGCACTCCGGCGGAGGTGTCGAGCCAAATGGACAGACGAACTATCAAAGGCGCTGCGTCAGTAAGATAGAAACGCGGCCCAAGGAAATGGGCAGACGCCTTTTCTTCGAGACGAAACTATCCCAAATGCGCGCTCTAAGCTAAATGTTTTCAAACTATTGCATATGTTTCTCCATGACAAGATGATGCCAAATCAAAATGTTTTATCTTTGCAAAGTTTCATGGATAATTGAGAACTACGTATAATCGTCTTGGGTGGTGGTTTGTCTATCCGAGGTCACTTGAAACATTTAAATTTCAATTTCCATTTTTTTTGAAATTGAGACCTAGATTTTCCTTTACAAGGTAATGTCAAACCAAAAAAAGTTTTCAACTAGAGAGTTATTACATTCGTAACCGCAAGATTTACATTTTAATTTGGTTGTTTCCCTATCCGACATAGTGTTAGACATTGTTCACAAATCTTAGAGATGTCTCTCGTAGTTTCATATAAACTCTATGTGGATGTGTAAATCTTGTGAACAATGTTACCATGATGTCGTCGGTGAAGATGACCAATGTAAAAGGTGTGCATCATAAGTTGTACAACTTTTATATGTTCATGACTTCTTCTCGCTGAAATCATTAGATGCTCCAAAAAAATGTTGTTTGAAGTTGTAATTTTGAAATTCAAATTTCAAATGTTATCGATGAAACATGACAAATAGTAATAGAAGTAATAATAATACAATCGCCGATAGAGCATGATTTTTTAAAAATAGAAAGCAAAACCATCAATTTTGGAGTTACTATGAGGGAGAAAGATTAGTTACAAGTTTTGACGAGAGATTAAAAAGGAAAATTAGAGTTCTCTTGAGCCCTGTACACTACCTGTTTTAAATAGCCCGCTATAGCCTTTCGAGGCAGGGTGCCGCTATTTCTGTTCATGTAAGTACAATTTAAGCCACTCCGCTATAGCCCGCTATTAACTCCGCTATAGCTGTTTTAGAGGTAAACCGCTCCTTAGCCCGCTATTTAAAACTACCGCGTTCGATCGTGGGAATTCCAAGTGGGGCGTTCGATCGTGGGGAAGTGGAGCGGCCGGCTAACTCACTATTTAAGCACACACTCCGATCATGGCGTTCATCCTTTCAGTTTTTCTAAGCCGACCACATTCTCTTTGCAATCATCGGCGCCATGGCTACCTCGGGCTCGGGGATCCAACAAGCGCACCGGGGAGGAGATGGAGGCGGCGGAGGGCAAGGGCAAGGATCCGGTGGTGGGCGCCGGCGGCCGACCCCGGGTCCGACTCCGACGACGACTTTGACTCCACGTCCGCCCTCTCCTAAGCGGGAGCGCATGGAGGTTCTCGCCTCTCGGCTAGAGCAGGGCGGCCGATGAGCTTGCTTGATCGGGCGCCGCTATCGAGGTAATCGAGAGGGATTTCACCCTCGATCGTCTCCGGCCTGCCTTCATGAAGCGGAAGGAGGCGGCGGACGGCCATGGTCTTCTTCCAAGGGTGGATCGACCTGCGGATGAAAAGATCAACCACTACGCCCGAAGGTGGAAGAGTTGGCGGGATCGTCCTCAAGGCCTTGGCCAAGAAGGACGAATTTACGACGAGGAGGAGGAGGAGGAGGAGGAGGACGACGACAAACGAGGAGGAGGAGGAGGACGGCGGCGACGACGAGGACTAGGCCGGCGGCCTTCCTCTTTTTTAATCATTTTTAATATATGTTCTATTTTTTTTTGTTTGTATATATTAAAAATATATATATTATATTAAATTCGATTTGAATCTTAACTTGTTCAATATAAAATTTGTCAAAAACAAACAATTAAGCGTCGGTTGTGCTTTTGGAAAATACTGATCGCCGTTGAGTGCCGAGGAGACGGCCATTGGGGCGCAGCGGTCGCCGGTTACGTTTTCCGAGCAACCGTGTTTTGGAAACGCCACATTTATATTTTATACCCGCCCCCGCCCCCCCCCCGTTATCCAACACTAACTTCTCTTTCGTGCCCCTCTCACGGAAAGCGGACTCGCCGCCCACGATTGTCGACATGGCCGTCACGGGAGGAGATGAAGTTATTTGTGGAGCGCCTCCGCGCCGCCCTCACCAAAAGCTGAACGGCTTTGGCCGGCGATGTTGGCCCGCCAACGGTGAATCAGCCCCTCGAGGAGAGGGTCAACTCCTACGCCCTCCCGGATCGTCTCTACGGCCAATACCCTCGCCGAGGGGATACCTAGCCAAAGCGGAGGAGGAGGCCGGGAAGGCGGCCGCCGAGGGAAGCCGGCCAAGCTGGCGGCCAAGAAGGCCAAGAAGGCGGCCTAGGTTCTCTCTTTTTTTATGTTAATTTATCTGTTGTGCGATTTGTGTGGATGTGTAAGATACAATGATACTGTGTGGTTAATTTGCTAAGGAATCGGTTGTTGGTTAATCTGTTGCATGACAATCTCTTTATCTTTCGTTAATTTGGGTTATCTTGTTTCCTTGTATCGGTTTAATTTTAATATGATGCGTGTCAATCTTAATTTTCTATCATTTGCGTTCAATCGTTCCCTCGTCTTAGAAACCATGCCAACCGCTAGCGGCGGGGAGGGACGAACACCGTGATCCCTAGAACCTAGCGTTCCTATCTATGCTATCGGATGAGCGGGTTTGAATGGGCTCGCCTCCGCCTACCGCGAGCTTCGACGCCCGGCGTTGGCGGGCGGCGCGCGGAGCGGGGAGCGACACTCTCCGGTGGATCGAGGACAGGCCGAGGTTACATGGACGGGATGGAGGCATCGGGGAATGCGGCGTAAACGGTTTTCAAAACTTCGGTCGAGGCGGGGGCGGGCGCAGAGGGGTTGTTGCCGTCGTGGTGAACGCTAGCTCGAACACGCGGCCGGCGGCGTGTGAACCGGGCGGACACGGCGGGCGTTCCAAAGGTGACCTCAACCACGACAGAATAGCGCCTTCAAGCCGACGAGCCTCGAGGTGGCAAGGTAAGAAAGAAGGGAGAGAGTTCAGCCCGAGAGGCGGCTAACTATAGCCATGCCGGCCGGGGGTGCTCGCGGCGACCATGGTCGCATGGCGCACGCGGCGAGAATTAATGGTAGACATCGAAGCAGTGAGCATTATAACACACGGATTATATTACAACTAATTAAAACATCTCGGTCTTCGTTCCATCCGGATCTACGTTTCTTGAACATCACTTTGCTAGGTAAGGATCGAACATATGCACACCATATATGCATCACCTACGACGCGTGCACACTTCCAAAAGCTACCAAAAGTTGTTATATCTAGCTAGGCGTCACCTACAACTGTGAGCAACTCCCCTGCATTGGAAGAATGAAGTACACTCATGCCCACAAGCCATCAACGAAGAACAAAGTAGACTCGTCGCTGATCACCGATCGCTCGCTGCGGTACACTCCCCACGGTTGACTTCCACGCTCCGACTCCGACCACCCGGCAATGTCGCATACAGCCCGACGCGCTGCATCGAAGATGCCCGTGTTGGCGAGGCACCGGCGGTTGGGCCGAGCGAGGAGACGACGGAGAAACCGAAACCCGTGGATCGGGCGCCACCATCGGCTCGTCGCTCACACCGCTATTGCCAAGGCGCGAGGCGTGCACGTCATCGGTGCCCCACGCCGCTGCCGTCACCGCGTCGCTTCGATCCCCGCAATACCTTTCGTGCGATGTCGTCGTCATCGGCGCCGGTGTTCATCCTGTAGAGAACAGCGCGTAACGCGTCTGAGGCGAGTTCATGCCCCGCATCGGCGCCAAAGCGCGGCATGTCGGCGGGCGCGGCGGTGCCGCGGCCATCGGCGAACAGGCGGTGAGGCTCGCTGCGAAGCACGCCTCCGGGTTGCCGGCGATGGCGAGATTGGTGACGAGGGTGCGCCATTCCACGTTACGTTGGAAAACCCGCTCCGGTGGGATGCTCCGAATCCCCCACCATGGCGTCGCCGCACACCTCTCGCCATCTCGCTACGGGTGCGGCGCGAGAATGGTGAGGTCGTCCATGGGATCCCTCGCCTCCTTGGCGACGCGGATGGCAACCAATGCAAGCATCTCCGACGGAAGCCGCTGCATGGTGCTTGGCGGGCGGCGGACGGCGCCGCCCGGCGGTGGTGGTACGTGGGAAGGCGACGCATGGAGCTAAGCTTATAGCGGCGGCGGCGATGGCGGCGGCGGCGGCGAGATAGATGTAGCCGGGCGCGGAAGTGAGTTCAAGGCCCAATGGCGCATCTGCGAGAGAGGTGGCGGACGACGTCGTAGAGTAGACTCAAGCCGCGAGGCGATCGCTTTATTACTCACGGCGCTTTTTAGTGTCGCGTGTCTATAGTTTCGAACCCACGCGATCGGCAAAGCGTGGAGTACTCCGTCGTCCGTCCAACCAAAAAAAACGCAATTCTTTGACCTTTCAAAATCTAATTTGACCATTCGTTTTATTTGAATAATGTATATAAATATTATCAATTTTGTTATGACTTATTAGATCATTAAAGATATTATAACAATAGCTAATTTATTTTGGAATTTACACAAATATGTTGAGCAAGATGAATAGTCAAATTAGATTTTGAAAAGGTCAAAAATTACTTTTTTTTTGGTTGGACGGAGGGAGTATCACTCACGCCTTTACACAACATGGGTCTCAGTAACGGATGGCATATTAATCCAGGTGGATCCACTCCACTTTCGATTGACTTTTCACAGGTGCAAAATCTTGACACCAAGCATTACCAGACCGACGCGTTGTGATATTCGCAAATACCACAATAATAACATTGCATCGGGCATTATTACATGTTTACAAAGATACATCGTAACACGACCAATGATAACACGGACAAATGCACGGAATAATAAACACGTTCATCTTCCACATCAAGTCCTCCGGCATACGCTCCAAGTTTTTCTTCTTGGTGTCACCACTTGGACCGCCCATCGAAGCTTCTTCTTCATCCAAAGACCAGCTCCTCTTTCCAATTCGAAGGGCTTAACGGCTATGATGCCAAGATCCTTCAAGACCTCGAAGTATTCCTTTTCAAATCGGTAGTAACGACACTGCCGCTTATTAGGGGTATCAAGAACAGGCACACAAATTTGTGCAAAACTAGGGGCCGGGAGGCTCGGGACAACACGTCAACACTACGTAACGAAATACTCACCCCATTCCTAGCACACTTGAAGTAGAGTCGGCCGCGGTTATCACCATCCTTCTTGGTCCGCGCCTCTACCACCCGAAAGCAAGACCGTAGTCCGGACAATCGATGAGCGGGAACCCGCCGAGCTCCTGTGGATCCCATTGAAGCCTATTCCTCGCCCGTCCACCTGAAGACGACTCCGCCAAAGGAGACCGAGACATCGCGTCTCGAGCTCAAGCTGGGAGAAGGGACGGAAGAGAGCGAGAGATGGAATGAATCGCGAGAGGCGTAAGCATCTGAGAGGGACAACAAACGAGTAGTAGATACTTATATATATTACTATATTATACATACATAGGGACGGGTCCGCACTATGAACATGACAGGACGGCCCCCCCACGCGCCAGTACCGCGGTGAAGTGGCTTCTCTTTCACAGGAATACTATTCAATCGGCCAAAATCAGCCGAACGACTTATTATAAGCACGTTTTACTTGTGCCCGCCCAATTTTTTTTCACGATTTTTTTACGCTAGAGCCTTTACAAAACTCAAAAAAATTTTATCCGCCTCGTCACGAGCAAAGCGATTCATTTCGATCGGGGTGTTTGGTTCCTAGCCACACTCCTCACAGGCGACTCTAGGGTTTCTAGTCGCCTCATCGGCCGCCGCCACCGCCGACGATCTGCGCCATTCAAGCCGACGCCGCTTCCGCCCGGCGACCTCCTTCTCCGGAACTGGCTTCTTCCTCCACCAGGCCGGGCCGGCCATTCTAGGGTTTGATATCTAGCCCATCAATCTTTATGCGTGCCCTCTTTTTCTTGAACTATAGTTTGTTAGATTCCACTATTCTGAACTATCTTTTTTTGTTTTTCCGTGATACGTGCCTCCGAAGCTTTGTTCGCTTGTGTTTAATATATAGTATTCGTGCGTGAGAGAGAATAAGCTGAAACAAGATGAAGTAAGCACAAGCGAACAGGTCGACTAGTCCTCACATACCGTCTATTACGCATGAATTGAACTATAATTTTATCCTCATAATATGGATATAATTGAGTTGTACATACTTGAACTTGACACCTCACTTTGCTACCGGGCCCGATTTGCTACTATATATAACTACAATGTTGTTGTTATCCCTTTGTTGCTTATTTTCATTATAGATGAATATGCATGCTCATGTAAACACGACGACGCCTGTGAGAGTACTACTGGTATCTTGTCATACAAAAATGTGCATATTAAATGAACCACCACGAAACTATAGTTTCTTTATACTCCACTATTCTGAACTACCTTTTGTTTTGGTGATCAGGTATTTTTTGAGAGCCTGTTCGCTTGTTTAATAGTATCCTGTGAGAGAATAAGCTGAAACAAGATGAAGCAAGATTGCAAGAACAAGCGAACAGGCTCTCGTCTACTCCTCATACACCGCCTATTACTGAATTGGCGCATAACTGTATCCTCAGATGGATGTATTGAGTTGTACATGCTGAACTTGACACCTGCCTACTACATTAATGTTGTTACCTTTGTGTTTTTGTTTTAGGAGACTGCAACTACTACTGCTATTTTCTTTATAGATAAATATACATGCTCAAGAACAATGATTGCTCCTATTAAATGAAATGTTACTAAACTGTAGTTTGTCTATACTATTCTATTCTGAACTACATTTAATTTATTTTGTGTTCCGTGACTGCGTGGTTACTTGTAGTCCTAATAGAGGCGCCTATTGCAGAATTGAACCGTATAATATTAGCCTCACATGGATACTTCGGTGATTTCCATCCAAAAGAGGGCATCAACGCGCGCCATGCGGTGTCGCTGAATTTTTCGGCCGCCACGAAGTGAGGAAAGGTGATAATTCCGCCGCTTATTTTCTTCATAGATGAATACACAAGATCGAGAACACTAAGCGCTCGTCGAGTACTACTACTATCTTGTCTTACAAAAATTTTTTCTCGCTAAATGAACTGTTGCTAAACTACGGTTTGTTTATATTCTTCTATTCTGAACTACTTCCTCCGCTTAGGTTTGTAAGTCACTTTGACTTTTTTGGTACATCTATTTAGCTATGTATCTAGATACAATAATATGCCTGGATACATAGCAAAATGGATGAACCAAAAGTCAAAGCGACTTACAATTTGTAACGGAGGGATTGCAATTTTATGATCGTGCCTCGTCCATTAGAGTGGTTATTTTTTTTATTTGGTTCGCCAAACTTAACACAACCCTATCCTTTACCCGGGTTTGGGACCTCTGTTCGGTGACGAAGCTACTATAGTGATTTCCATCCAACGGCGGGGCATCAACGCATCATCCGTGTCGCCTGAATTTTTTTGGTCGCCGGTGAAGTGAGGAAAGGTGATAATTCTGGCCGCTTATTTTCTTCATAGATGAATACAAAAGCTTGAGAACACTAAGCGCTCTGTCAAGTACTACTACTATCTTGCCTTACAAAAATTTTCCCACTAAACGAACTGTTGCTAAACTACAGGTTGTTTATATTCCTCTATTCCTGAACTACTTCTTCCGTTTCAGTTTGTAAGTCGCTTTGACTTTTTTGGTACATCCATTTAGCTATATATCTAGATACAATAATATGCACGGATACATAGCAAAATGGCCGAAAAAAAGTCAAAGCGACTTACAATTTGGAATGGAGGGAGTGCAATTTTTTTTGTGATCTCGTGCCTGCGTGGATTGTGTAGTCCTCACAGACGCCTATTCTGTAATTGAATCAGTATAATATTAGGGCCTTGCTAATTTCCGGTGACTAAAATTTTCAAATCTGTTCAGCGACGTAGCTACTTGGTGATTTCCATTTTCCGGGCATCAACGCATCATCCGGTGTCGCTGAATTTTTCATTCGCCGGGTAGTGAGGAAAGGTGTTAATTCTGGCGCTTATTTTCTTCATAGATGAATACACAAGCATGAGAACACCGGACGCTCGTCGAAAGTACTACTACTATCTTGTGTTACAAAAATTTTTATACTAAGCGAACTGTTGCTAAACGCCTAAAGCTGCAGGTTTGTTTATATTCCTCTATTCCTGAACTACTTCCATTTCAGTTTGTAAAGTCGCTTTGACTTTTTCGGTAAATCCATTTAGCTATGTATCTAGATACAATAATATGCCTGGATACATAGCAAAATGGACGAACCAAAAAGTCAAAGCGACTTACAATTTGGAAACGGAGGGAGTGCAATTTTTTTGTGATCTGTGCCTCGTGGATTGTGTAGTCCTCACGCATCGCCTATTACTGAATTGAACTGTATAATATTAGGGCCTTGCTAATTTCGGTGACTAAATTTTCAAATCTGTTCAGCGACGTAGCTACTTCGATGATTTCCGGGCATCAACGCATCATCCGGTGTCGCGAATTTTTCATTCGCCGGTAGTGAGGAAAGGTGTTAATTCTGGCCGCTTATTTTCTTCATAGATGAATACACAAGCTTGAGAACACCTCGGACTGCTCTGTCGAGTACTACTACTATCTTGTCTTACAAAAAATTTTTCCACTAAACGAATGTTGCTAAACTACGGTTTGTTTATATTCCTCTATTCTGAACTACACTGCTCCGTTTGGTTTGTAAGTCGCTTTTGACTTTTTTTCGGTACATCCATTTAGCTATGTATCTAGATACAATAATATGCCCGGATACATAGCAAAATGGGCCGAACCAAAAAGTCAAAGTTTAATTTTACAATTTGGAAACGGGCGAGTGCAATTTTTTTGTGATCTCGTGCCTCGTGGATTGTGTAGTCCTCACAGCATCGCCTATTACAGAATTGAATCAGTATAATATTAGGGCCTTGCTAATTTCGTGTGACTGAAATTTTCAAATCTGTTCAAGGCGATGAAGCTTTTTTTGTTTTTAGATAATGGGCGAGAAAAAACATCCAGGCCTCTACATCCGAGGATATACACGACCAATTATTACAAGTGGTGGATAAAAAGGTAGAGCAAAACAACTCTCTAAAAACAGATAAAGAGAACTAAAGCAAATGATAAATGTGCTTCCACCCTCTATAGGGAAACTCCAAAGTAATCACTTCTAGTTTTTACGCTAATTAGCGAGTGTGTTCTTGTCTTGTTCATCACGCCGCAAGCGGGCTCGATTACCACGACCAATAGGCTCATTCGAAAATAACCTTCGCAACGAGAAAACTATCATTTTGTTAAACATAATATCGTTTCGACGGCCAAATGGCCCAAACATATAGCCGTGACGCCAACCCAAATCAAGTTTCTAATCCTTTTATTACGATTAGTAAGCCATGTACCAAACATATGGCTTATGTAGATCTAGGCTGGTTTAGGCGGTAGCATAAAAGATGATCCTCTATACCGTTTTCGAATCACGGACAATCTTGGAAAAGGTGTTGGATGGTCTCATTCATATTACAACCAACACATTTTCTCGCTTGCTTTCAGTTTTTTCCTAGTGAGGAAAGCCGATAATTCTGCTGCTTATTTTCTTCATAGATGAATACACAAGCATGAGAACAAATGATGACTTGTCGAGTACTACTACTATCTTGTCTTACAAAATTTTTCCCACGAAACGAACATTTGCTAAACTACGGTTTGTTTATATTCCTCTATTCTGAACTACTTCCTCCGTTTACGTTTGTAAGTCACTTTGACTTTTTTCGATACATCCATTTAGCTATGTATCTAGATACAATAATATGCCCGGATACATAGCAAAATGGGCCGAACCAAAAAGTCAAAGCGACTTACAATTTGGAACGGAGGGAGTGCAATTTTTTTGTGATCTCATTGCCTGCGTGGATTGTGTAGTCCTCACAGGGCGCCTATTACTGAATTGAACTGTATAATATTAGGGCCTTGCTAATTTCCGTGTGACGGAAAGTTTCAAATCTATTCAGCGACGTAGCTACTTGGTGATTTCCGGGCATCAATGCATCATCCGGTGTCGTGAATTTTTCATTCGCCGGGTAGTGAGGAAAGGTGTTAATTGCCGCTTATTTTCTTCATAGATGAATACACAAGCTTGAGAACACCGACCGCTTCTGCTGTCGAAAGTACTACTACTATCTTGTCTTACAAAAATTTTCCCACTAAACTTAATTTGCTAAACTACGATTTTGTTTATATTCCTCTATTCTTTGAACTACTTCCTCCGTTTCGGTTTGTAAAGTCTTTTGACTTTTTCGGTACATCCATTTAGCTATGTATCTAGATACAATAATATGCCTGGATACATAGCAAAATGGACGAACCAAAAAAGTCAAAGCCACTATCAATTTGGAACGGAGGGAGTGCAATTTTTTGTGATCTGTGCCTCTGTGGATTGTGTAGTCCTCACAGACTGCCTATTACAGAATTGAACTGTATAATATTAGGGCCTTGCTAATTTCCAGGTGACTGAAATTTTCAAATCTGTTCAGGCGACGAAGCTTTTTTGTTTTTAGATAATGGATGAGAAAAACATCCGGCCTCTACATCCGAGTATGTACACAGCCAATTATTACAAGTAGTGGATAAAAAGGTAGAGCAAAACAACTCTCTAAAACAGATAAAGAGAACTAAAGCAAATGATAAATGTGCTTCCACCCTCTATAGGGAAACTCCAAAGTAATCACTTCTAGTTTTCTGCTAATTAGCGAGAGTGTGTTCTTGTCTTGTTCATCACTTGGCGAATCGGGTTTCCGCGGTACCACAGCCAATAGGCTCATCTGAAAATAACCTTCGACAACGAGAAAACTATCATTTTGTTAAACATAATATCGTTTCGACAGCGCCAAATGGCCCAAAGATATAGTTTGTGGACGCCAACCCAAACAAAGTTTCTAATCCTTTTGTTCTGATTAGTAAGCCATGTACCAAACATATGGCTTATGTAGATCTAGGCTGGTTTAGGCCAGTAGCATAAAAGATGATCCTCTATACCGTTTTCGAATACGGACAATCTTGGAAAAGGTGTTGGATGGTCTCATTCATATTACAACCAACACATTTCTGGCTTGCTTTCCAGTTTTTCCTAGTGAGGAAAGCCGATAATTCTGCTGCTTATTTTCTTCATAGATGAATACACAAGCATGAGAACAATGACAGCTCTGTCGAGTACTACTACTATCTTGTCTTACAAAAATTTTCCCACGAAACGAACTGTTGCTAAACTACAGTTTGTTTATATTCCTCTATTCCTGAACTACTTCCTCCGTTTAGTTTTGTAAGTCGCTTTGACTTTTTTCGGTACATCCATTTAGCTATGTATCTAGATACAATAATATGCCTGGATACATAGCAAAATGGACGAACCAAAAAGTCAAAGCGACTTACAATTTGGAAACGGACGGAGTGCAATTTTTTTGTGATCGTGCCTCTCGTGGATTGTGTAGTCCTCACAGACGCCTATTACGTAATTGAATCGTATAATATTAGGGCCTTGCTAATTTCGTGTGACGGAAAGTTTCAAATCTGTTCAGCGACGAAGCTTTTTTGTTTTTAGATAATGGACGAGAAAAACATCCGGCCTCTACATCCGAGGATGTACACGACCAATTATTACAAGTGGTGGATAAAAAGGTAGAGCAAAACAACTCTCTAAAAACGGATAAAGAGAACTAAAGCAAATGATAAATGTGCTTCCACCCTCTATAGGGAAACTCCAAAGTAATCACTTCTAGTTTTACGCTAATTAGCGAGTGTGTTCTTGTCTTGTTCATCACGCCGTTAAAGCGGGCTCGATCACCACCCGACCAATAGGCTCATCCGAAAATAACCTTCGACAACGAGAAAACTATCATTTTGTTAAACATAATATCGTTTCGACAAATAGCCAAATGGCCCAAAGATATATTTGTGGACGCCAACCCAAATCAAGTTTCTAATCCTTTTGTTACGATTAGTAAGCCATGTACCAAACATATGGCTTATGTAGATCTAGGCCGGTTTAGGCCAGTAGCATAAAAAGATGATCCTCTATACCGTTTTCGAATACGGACAATCTTGGAAAAGGTGTTGGATGGTCTCATTCATATTACAACCAACACATTTCGGCTTGCTTTCCGATTTTTCCTAGTGAGGAAAGCCGATAATTCTCGCTGCTTATTTTCTTCATAGATGAATACACAAGCATGAGAACAATGACAAATTGCGTAAAGTACTACTACTATCTTGTCTTACAAAAATTTTCCCACCTAAATCTAACCATTTGCTAAACTACAGTTTGTTTATATTCCTCTATTCTCGAACTACTTCCTCCGTTTCGGTTTGTGTAAAGTCGCTTTGACTTTTTTCGGTACATCCATTTAGCTATGTATCTAGATACAATAATATGCCTGGATACATAGCAAAATGGGCGAACCAAAAAGTCAAAGCGACTTACAATTTGGAACGGGAGGGAGTGTAATTTTTTTGTGATCACATTGCCTCGTGGATTGTGTAGTCCTCACAGTCGCCTATTACATGAATTGAACTGTATATAATATTAGGGCCTTGCTAATTTCCAGGTGACGAAAAGTTTCAAATCTGCTCGAGGCGACGAAGCTATTTTTTTTTGTTTTTAGATAATGGACGAGAAAAACATCAGGCCTCTACATCCGAGGATGTACCGCGACCAATTATTACAAGTGGTGGATAAAAAGGTAGAGCAAAACAACTCTCTAAAACAGATAAAGAGAACTAAAGCAAATGATAAATGTGCTTCCACCCTCTATAGGGAAACTCCAAAGTAATCACTTCTAGTTTTACGCTAATTAGCGAGAGTGTGTTCTTGTCTTGTTCATCCTTATTTGCAATCGGGCTCGCATACCACAGCCAATAGGCTCATCTGAAAATAACCTTCGACAACGAGAAAACTATCATTTTGTTAAACATAATATCGTTTTCGACAAATAGCCAAATGGCCCAAAGATATAGCCGTGACGCCAACCCAAATCAAGTTTCTAATCCTTTTTGTTCGATTAGTAAGCCATGTACCAAACATATGGCTTATGTAGATCTAGGCTGGTTTAGGCCAAGTAGCATAAAAGATGATCCCCTATACCGTTTTCGAATACGGACAATCTTGGAAAAGGTGTTGGATGGTCTCATTCATATTACAACCAACACATTTTGGCTTGCTTTCCAGTTTTTCCTAGTGAGGAAAGCCGATAATTTTGCCGCTTATTTTCTTCATAGATGAATACACATGCATGAGAACAATGACAACTACGCCGAGTACTACTACTATCTTGTCTTACAAAATTTTTTCCCATGAAACGAACTGTTGCTAAACTACGTTTGTTTATATTCCTCTATTCTCGAACTACTTCCTCCGTTTGGTTTGTAAAGTCGCTTTGACTTTTTCGGTACATCCATTTAGCTATGTATCTAGATACAATAATATGCCCGGATACATAGCAAAATGGACGAACCAAAAAGTCAAAGCGATTTTACAATTTTGAAACGGAGGGAGTGCAATTTTTTTTGCCTCGTGGATTGTGTAGTCCTCACAGTTCGCCTATTCTGAGAATTGAACTATATAATATTAGGACCTTGCTAATTTCGGTGTGACGAAAAGTTTCAAATCTGTTCGGCGACGTAGCTACTTCAAATTGATTTCCGGGCATCAACGCATCATCCGGTGTCCGCGAATTTTTCATTCGCCGGGTAGTGAGGAAAGGTGTTAATTCTGGCCGCTTATTTTCTTCATAGATGAATACACAAGCTTGAGAACACCGATCGCTACGTCGAAAGTACTACTACTATCTTGTCTTACAAAAATTTTCCCACTAAACGAACTGTTGCTAAACTACGGTTTGTTTATATTCCTCTATTCTGAACTACTTCCTCCGTTTCGGTTTGTAAGTCGCTTTGACTTTTTTCGGTACATCCATTTAGCTATGTATCTAGATACAATAATATGCCCGGATACATAGCAAAATGGACGAACCGAAAAAGTCAAAGCGACTTGCTACAATTTGGAACGGGGGAGTGCAATTTTTTGTGATCTCGTGCCTCGTGGATTGTGTAGTCCTCACAGATCGCCTATTCTGTAATTGAATCGTATAATATTAGGGCCTTGCTAATTTCTAGGTGACTGAAATTTTCAAATCTGTTCAAGCGACGAAGCTTTTTTTGTTTTTAGATAATGGATGAGAAAAACATCCGGCCTCTACATCCGAGGATGTACACGACCAATTATTACAAGTGGTGGATAAAAGGTAGAGCAAAACAACTCTCTAAACAGATAAAGAGAACTAAAGCAAATGATAAATGTGCTTCCACCTTCTATAGGGAAACTCTCTAAAGTAACCACTTCTAGTTTTTACGCTAATTAGCGAGAGTGTGTTCTTGTCTTGTTCATCACGCCGCAACCGGGCTCGCATACCACAGCCAATAGGCTCATCCGAAAAATAACCTTCGACAACGAGAAAACTATCATTTTGTTAAACATAATATCGTTTCGACGGCCAAATGGCCCGAAAGATATAGTTGTGGACGCCAACCCAAATCAAGTTTCTAATCCTTTTTGTTTCGATTAGTAAGCCATGTACCAAACATATGGCTTATGTAGATCTAATTTGGTTTAGGCAAGAGCATAAAAGATGATCCTCTATACCGTTTTTGAATACGGACAATCTTGGAAAAGGTGTTGGATGGTCTCATTCATATTACAACCAACACATTTCGGCTTGCTTTCAGTTTTTTCCTAGTGAGGAAAGCCGATAATTTTGCCGCTTATTTTCTTCATAGATGAATACACATGCATGAGAACAATGACAGCTTGCCGAGTACTACTACTATCTTGTCTTACAAAAATTTTCCCATGAAACGAATATTTGCTAAACTACGGTTTGTTTATATATCCTCTATTCTGAACTACTTCCTCCGTTTAGGTTTGTAAGTCGCTTTGACTTTTTTCGGTACATCCATTTAGCTATGTATCTAGATACAATAATATGCTGGATACATAGCAAAATGGACGAACCAAAAAAAGTCAAAGCGAATTTACAATTTGGAAACGGAGGGAGTGCAATTTTTTGTGATTGTGCCTCTACGTGGATTGTGTAGTCCTCACGGCACGCCTATTACAGAATTGAAGCGTATAATATTAGGGCCTTGCTAATTTCGGTGACGAAAAGTTTCAAATCTGTTCAGGCGACGTAGCTACTTCGGTGATTTCCGGCATCAACGCATCATCCGGTGTCACGAATTTTTTTCATTCGCCGGTAGTGAGGAAAGGTGTTAATTTCGCCGCTTATTTTCTTCATAGATGAATACACAAGCTTGAGAACACCGACCGCTTTCGTCGAGTACTACTACTATCTTGTCTTACAAAAATTTTCCCACTAAACGAACCTGTTGCTAAACTACGGTTTGTTTATATTCCTCTATTCTCGAACTACTTCCTCCGTTTCGGTTTTGTAAGTCGCTTTGACTTTTTTCGGTACATCCATTTAGCTATGTATCTAGATATAATAATATGCCCGGATACATAGCAAAATGGACGAACCAAAAAGTCAAAGCGACTTACAATTTGGAACGGACGGAGTGCAATTTTTTTGTGATCTCGTGCCTCGTGGATTGTGTAGTCCTCATTGCATCGCCTATTCTGAATTGAATCAGTATAATATTAGGGCCTTGCTAATTTCGGTGACGAAAAGTTTCAAAATGCTCAGCGACAAAACTTTTTTTGTTTTTAGATAATGGATGAGAAAAACATCCGGCCTCTACATCCGAGGATGTACACGACCAATTATTACAAGTGGTGGATAAAAAGGTAGAGCAAAACAACTCTCTAAAAAACAGATAAAGAGAACTAAAGCAAATGATAAATGTGCTTCCACCCTCTATAGGGAAACTCCAAAGTAATCACTTCTAGTTTTTACGCTAATTAGCGAGAGTGTGTTCTTGTCTTGTTCATCACGCCGCAATCGGGCTCGCATACCACAGCCAATAGGCTCATCTGAAAATAACCTTCGACAACGAGAAAACTATCATTTTGTTAAACATAATATCGTTTCGACGGGCGCCAAATGGCCCAAAGATATAGGCGTGACGCCAACCCAAATCAAGTTTCTAATCCTTTTATTCTCGATTAGTAAGCCATGTACCAAACATATGGCTTGTGTAGATCTAGGCTGGTTTAGGCCGGTAGCATAAAAGATGATCCTCTATACCGTTTTCGAATACGGACAATCTTGGAAAAGGTGTTGGATGGTCTCATTCATATTACAACCAACACATTTCGCTTGCTTTCCGGTTTTTTCCTAGTGAGGAAAGCCGATAATTTTGCTGCTTATTTATTTTCTTCATAGATGAATACACAAGCATGAGAACAATGACGGCTCCGAAAGTACTACTACTATCTTGTCTTACAAAAATTTTTCCCACTAAAACGAACTGTTGCTAAACTACGGTTTGTTTATATTCCTCTATTCTGAACTACTTCCTCCGTTTGGTTTGTAAGTCGCTTTGACTTTTTCGGTACATCCATTTAGCTATGTATCTAGATACAATAATATGCCCGGATACATAGCAAAATGGACGAACCAAAAAGTCAAACCGACTTACAATTTGGAACGGAGGGAGTGCAATTTTTTTTGTGATCTGTGCCTCTCGTGGATTGTGTAGTCCTCTGCATCGCCTATTATAGAATTGAATCTGTATAATATTAGGGCCTTGCTAATTTCCGTGTGACGAAAAGTTTCAAATCTGTTCAGCGACGTAGCTACTTCAGTGATTTCCGGGCATCAACGCATCATCCGGTGTCGCGAATTTTTCATTCGCCGGGTAGTGAGGAAAGGTGTTAATTCTCGCCGCTTATTTTCTTCATAGATGAATACACAAGCTTGAGAACACCGACGCTTTCGTCAAGTACTACTACTATCTTGTCTTACAAAAATTTTCCCACTAAACGAACCGTTGCTAAACTACGGTTTTGTTTATATTCCTCTATTCTGAACTACTTCCTCCGTTTGGTTTTGTAAGTCGCTTTGATTTTTAGTACATCCATTTAGCTATGTATCTAGATACAATAATATGCCCGGATACATAGCAAAATGGGCGAACCAAAAAGTCAAAGCGACTTTACAATTTGAAATGGAGGGAGTGCAATTTTTTTGTGATCTATGCCCTCGTGGATTGTGTAGTCCTCACCAGCACGCCTATTACGTAATTGAGCGTATAATATTAGGGCCTTGCTAATTTCCGGTGACTGAAATTTTCAAATCTGTTCAGCGACGAAGCTTTTTTGTTTTTAGATAATGGACAAGAAAAACATCCGGCCTCTACATCCGAGGATGTACACAGCCAATTATTACAAGTGGTGGATAAAAAGGTAGAGCAAAACAACTCTCTAAAACAGATAAAGAGAACTAAAGCAAATGATAAATGTGCTTCCACCCTCTATAGGGAAACTCCAAAGTAATCACTTCTAGTTTTCTGCTAATTAGCGAGAGTGTGTTCTTGTCTTGTTCATCACGCTGCAACTGGGCTCAGTACCACAGCCAATAGGCTCATCTGAAAATAACCTTCGACAACGAGAAAACTATCATTTTGTTAAACATAATATCGTTTCGACAGCGCCAAATGGCCCAGCATATAGCTGTGACGCCAACCCAAATCAAGTTTCTAATCCTTTTGTTCTGATTAGTAAGCCATGTACCAAACATATGGCTTGTGTAGATCTAGGCTGGTTTAGGCCAGTAGCATAAAAGATGATCCTCTATACCGTTTTCGAATACGGACAATCTTGGAAAAGGTGTTGGATGGTCTCATTCATATTACAACCAACACATTTCTGGCTTGCTTTCTAGTTTTTCCTAGTGAGGAAAGCCGATAATTCTGCTGCTTATTTTCTTCATAGATGAATACACAAGCATGAGAACAATGACAACTTGCCGAGTACTACTACTATCTTGTCTTACAAAAATTTTCCCACCTAAAACGAAATTTGCTAAACTACGGTTTGTTTATATTCCTCTATTCTGAACTACTTCCTCCGTTTCGGTTTGTAAGTCACTTTGACTTTTTTTGGTACATCCATTTAGCTATGTATCTAGATACAATAATATGCCTGGATACATAGCAAAATGGACGAACCAAAAAAGTCAAAGCGACTTACAATTTGGAAACGGAGGGAGTGCAATTTTTTTGTGATCTATGCCTCTGTGGATTGTGTAGTCCTCACAGACTGCCTATTACTGTAATTGAATCGTATAATATTAGGGCCTTGCTAATTTCCGTGTGACGAAAAGTTTCAAATCTCTTCAGGCGACGTAGCTACTTGATGATTTCGGGCATCAACGCATCATCGATTGTCGCGAATTTTTCATTCGCCGGTAGTGAGGAAAGGTGTTAATTTCGGCCGCTTATTTTCTTCATAGATGAATACACAAGCTTGAGAACACCGACGCTACGCCGAAAGTACTACTACTATCTTGTCTTACAAAAATTTTCCCACTAAACGAACTGTTGCTAAACTACGGTTTGTTTATATTCCTCTATTCCTCGAATTACTTTCTCCGTTTTAGTTTGTAAGTCGCTTTGACTTTTTTCGGTACATCCATTTAGCTATGTATCTAGATACAATAATATGTCCGGATACATAGCAAAATGGACGAACCAAAAAGTCAAAGCGACTTACAATTTGGAAAGGGAGGGAGTGCAATTTTTTTTGTGATCTGTGCCTCTCGTGGATTGTGTAGTCCTCACAGCACGCCTATTATAGAATTGAATGTATAATATTTGGGCCTTGCTAATTTCCGTGTATTTGAAATTTTCAAACTGCTCAAGCGACGAAGCTTTTTTTTGTTTTTAGATAATGGATGAGAAAAACATCCGGCCTCTACATCCGAGGATGTACACACAGCCAATTATTACAAGTAGTGGATAAAAAGGTAGAGCAAAACAACTCTCTAAAATGGATAAAGAGAACTAAAGCAAATGATAAATGTGCTTCCACCCTCTATAGGAAACTCCAAAGTAATCACTTCTAGTTTTTCTACTAATTAGCGAGAGTGTGTTCTTGTCTTGTTCATCACGCCGCAACTGGGCTCGCATCACCACAGCCAATAGGCTCATCCGAAAATAACCTTCGACAACGAGAAAACTATCATTTTGTTAAACATAATATCGTTTTCGACAAACGCCAAATGGCCCAAAGATATAGCCGTGACGCCAACCCAAATCAAGTTTCTAATCCTTTTTATTCGATTAGTAAGCCATGTACCAAACATATGGCTTGTGTAGATCTAAATTTGGTTTAGGCCAAGAGCATAAAAGATGATCCTCTATACCGTTTTCGAATATGGACAATCTTGGAAAAGGTGTTGGATGGTCTCATTCATATTACAACCAACACATTTCTGGCTTGCTTTCCGATTTTTCCTAGTGAGGAAAGCCGATAATTTTTCGCTTATTTTCTTCATAGATGAATACACAAGCATGAGAACAATGACAAACTACGTAAAGTACTACTACTATCTTGTCTTACAAAATTTTTCCCACCTAAAACGAACTGTTGCTAAACTACGGTTTGTTTATATTCCTCTATTCTGAACTACTTCCTCCGTTTCGTTTTGTAAATTGACTTTTTTTTCGGTACATCCATTTAGCTATGTATCTAGATACAATAATATGCCCGGATACATAGCAAAATGGACGAACCAAAAAAAGTCAAAGCGATTTTACAATTTGAAACGAGGGAGTGCAATTTTTTGTGATGCGTGCCTACGTGGATTGTGTAGTCCTCACGCATCGCCTATTATAGAATTGAACCGTATAATATTAGGGCCTTGCTAATTTCCGGTGACGGAAAGTTTCAAATCTGCTCAGCGACGTAGCTACTTCCAGTGATTTCCAGGCATCAACGCATCATCCGGTGTCGCAAATTTTTCATTCGCCGGTAGTGAGGAAAGGTGTTAATTCTGCCGCTTATTTTTTTTCATAGATGAATACACAAGCTTGAGAACAGCGGCGCTCATTCGAGTACTAGTACTATCTTGTCTTACAAAAATTTTCCCACTAAACGAACTTTGTTGCTAAACTACAATATGTTTATATTCCTCTATTCGAACTACTTCCTCCGTTTCGGTTTGTAAGTCGCTTTGACTTTTTCGGTACATCCATTTAGCTATGTATCTAGATACAATAATATGCTGGATACATAGCAAAATGGCCGAACCAAAAAAGTCAAAGCGAATTTACAATTTGGAACGGAGGGAGTGCAATTTTTTTGTGATCATTGCCTCGTGGATTGTGTAGTCCTCACAGACGCCTATTACTTAATTGAACAGTATAATATTAGGGCCTTGCTAATTTCGTGTGACTGAAATTTTCAAATCACATTCAGCGACGAAGCTTTTTTTTGTTTTTAGATAATGGATGAGAAAAACATCCGGCCTCTACATCCGAGGATGTACCACGACCAATTATTACAAGTAGTGGATAAAAAGGTAGAGCAAAACAACTCTCTAAAACAGATAAAGAGAACTAAAGCAAATGATAAATGTGCTTCCACCCTCTATAGGGAAACTCCAAAGTAATCATTCTAGTTTTTTACGCTAATTAGCGAGAGTGTGTTCTTGTCTTGTTCATCACGCCACAATTTGGGCTCGATTACCACGACCAATAGGCTCATCTGAAAATAACCTTCGACAACGAGAAAACTATCATTTTGTTAAACATAATATCGTTTCGACGGCGCCAAATGGCCCAAAGATATAGTTTGTGACGCCAACCCAAATCAAGTTTCTAATCCTTTTGTTCTGATTAGTAAGCCATGTACCAAACATATGGCTTGTGTAGATCTAGGCTGGTTTAGGCCCAGTAGCATAAAGATGATCCTCTCTACCGTTTTCGAATCACGGACAATCTTGGAAAAGGTGTTGGATGGTCTCATTCATATTACAACCAACACATTTCTCGCTTGCTTTCGATTTTTCCTAGTGAGGAAAGCCGATAATTCTATTTGCTTATTTTCTTCATAGATGAATACACAAGCATGAGAACAATGACAAGACTGCCGAAAGTACTACTACTATCTTGTCTTACAAAAATTTTTCCCATGAAACGAACATTTGCTAAACTACGTTTGTTTATATTCCTCTATTCTGAACTACTTCCTCCGTTTGATTTGTAAGTCGCTTTGACTTTTTTGGTACATCCATTTAGCTATGTATCTAGATACAATAATATGCCCGGATACATAGCAAAATGGATGAACCAAAAAGTCAAAAGCCGCCTTTACAATTTGGAACGGAGGGAGTGCAATTTTTTGTGATCATTGGCCTCGTGGATTGTGTAGTCCTCCGCACGCCTATTACAGAATTGAAGCGTATAATATTAGGGCCTTGCTAATTTCAGGGTGACTAAAAGTTTCAAATCTGTTCAGCCGACGTAGCTACTTCAAGTGATTTCAGTGCATCAACGCATCATCCGGTGTCGTGAATTTTTCATTCGCCGGGTAGTGAGGAAAGGTGTTAATTCTGCCGCTTATTTTCTTCATAGATGAATACACAAGCTTGAGAACACCGACGCTTCATGAAAAGTACTACTACTATCTTGTCTTACAAAAATTTTCTCACTAAACGAGGTATTTGCTAAACTATAGTTTGTTTATATTCCTCTATTCTGAACTACTTCCTCCGTTTAGGTTTTGTAAGTCGCTTTGACTTTTTGGTACATCCATTTAGCTATGTATCTAGATACAATAATATGCATGGATACATAGCAAATGGCCGAACCAAAAAGTCAAAGCGACTTACAATTTGGAACGGAGGGAGTGCAATTTTTTGTGATCTGTGCCTCTCGGTGGATTGTGTAGTCCTCGCAGACGCCTATTACAGTAATTGAACCGTATAATATTAGGGCCTTGCTAATTTCCGGTGATTGAAATTTTCAAATCTGTTAGAACAACGAAGCTTTTTTTTTTTTTAGATAATGGATGAGAAAAAACATCCGGTCTCTACATCCGAGGATGGTAATGCGACCAATTATTACAAGTAGTGGATAAAAAGGTAGAGCAAAACAACTCTCTAAAAAGATAAAGAGAACTAAAGCAAATGATAAATGTGCTTCCACCCTCTATCATGGAAACTCCAAAGTAATCACTTCTAATTTTACGCTAATTAGCGAGAGTGTGTTCTTGTCTTGTTCATCACGCTGCAACTGGGCTCGATCGCAGCCAATAGGCTCATCCGAAAATAACCTTCGACAACGAGAAAACTATCATTTTGTTAAACATAATATCGTTCCGACAGCGCCAAATGGCCTAGCATATAGCTGTGACGCCAACCCAACCCAAATCAAGTTTCTAATCCTTTTATTCTGATTAGTAAGCCATGTACCAAACATATGGCTTATATAGATCTAATTTGGTTTAGGCCGTGTAGCATAAAGATGATCCTCCATACCGTTTTTCGAATACGGACAATCTAGGAAAAGGTGTTGGATGGTGTCATTCATATTACGACCAACATATTTCTCGGCTTCCTTTTCAGTTTTCTAACATTTTATTTGTTCTCTGCCCGTAGTGGTTTGTTTAGTCCTCATAAAAAGCCATATGTTTGAATTGAAGCGTATAATTTTATCCTCACATGGATATTTTAGGTTGTAGATCTTGAACTTGACACCGAGTGTTACTATAATGTTGTTATCTGTGTGGTTTTGTGATAGGAAAGGCGCAACTACTGCTGCTTATTTTATTTATAGAGATGAATATACGTGCTCAAGATAGAACAATGATGACTGTACCTTTTCCTCGCCCCTAGAATTTTGCCGGTGAAGCTTTGTCGTGTGTCTTTGGCCGTTGACGACGCTTCGAAAATGGTAGGTAAGCCGACTATGTGATATACAAACCCTACTTATTGTTAGCTTTTTGCTTAGTGCTAGCTGTTGACTTCTCTGTGTAACCTAAATGTGTACGATGTAGGTGTCGATGGCACATTTACAACATCATCTAGCAACGAAACAACTTATTCTCTAGAGGATGGCCGGAGAGCTACATATGAAGAGACGAGGGCAAGAGATAGATGATGGTACCACGTGGGGGCAAGAGAGAGATGATGGTACCACAGGGGCGTTCGGATTTTTTATTGGAGAGGGGCAGCCATCCGCTTTCCGGTGCGAAAGAGGAGGGTCGAGGACACACACAATGTGCGAGGAAGGCAAGATAGCTGTCACGACGCTCAAGCCGAACGAGTTTCCCACGAGAAGGTGGCCATGCTAAGAATGAAGAGACTTGCAGGTCTAATTGCTAGAGAAAGGGTCCCCTTGCTCGCAGTCGATCTCTTCCTTAAGCGCATTTTGCAACAAAGGAATTCTTATTTGAGGACTGTGTCCGAATTCATTGGAGCTTGTAGGCAACTTAAGGCCCATAGCATGTAAGAAGCTGTGGCAGTCAGTAGGCAAAAGTTTTAGGACATTCAAAAGCAATCTAGTGCGGAATTACGTCATGAAGGGGTTGGACGCCACGGTGAAGTACCCATACATCACCAAGGGCGATTGGGCGCTTTTTTGTTGAAGCGAAGAGCACCAAACAGCACGGCAACAAGTGAGAGATACAAGCGGCTTAGGAAGAAGAACAAGCATGACCCCTTGCCTCGGGACGGGAGGTTACGAGGCAAAGTTAGTGTGGGAGAAGGAGGACACTTACTTACTCCACAATAGCATCAAGAATCCTTGGCATGAATTTCCGGTGAACCGCTCGTCATTTTTTGTGCGGCGGTGCGATCTGGTAATGTCGGGTAATAAGGCTGCAATTGTTTGGTCGGTGAAGAGTCTCGGTCTTTATCGAGAAGGTTTTAGAGAAGACCGCCCGTGCTTCTTCTGAGGGCACTGGTGTAAGGGAAAGAGATATGCTCACAGAGGTCCTGGGCACCCCAGAGCAGACAGGGCGTGTGCGTGGTATGTCTAGTATGGCTGGTTGGAAGTTTTGGCCGGCTTGCGCCGACATGTACAGAAAGAGGAAGTCCCCAGGTGCGTTGGCCGAAGCATATAGAGAAGAGTTTGGACCTCAACTAGATGAGCTCACAGCTAAGGTGGCGGCGTTGGAATCAGGAGGACATGGTTCACTGGCTGCCAACACCCCTAGCCGTGTAGGTGGTGTGAAGAGCGTATTTGCGTCGAGAAGCCGATTCGGCCGGATGGATGCCGAGTTGAGATACTTTCCACGTCGGCACCATGTACCCTTGCGGTGAAGACTCGAGGTTATCGGTTGAGGTAGCAAGGGGAATGGTATACCCGAATCAACTACATCTTAAAGGTCAACCAATTTGGAAGGACATTCTATTGTTTCTATTGATCATGTAACTCCCGGTTTTGAGGCTACACTCTTTGGATCCGACAAAGCGAGATTAAAACTCTTGGACGGGCTATGTGTAAGACGCATCCAGTGGAGCGAGCCCATCTTACTTGTAGCATTCCTAAAGCTCTCTTCTTTTACCGCCCCAAAACCTCCAGGCCTAGGCCGCCTCAATGAAAGTCAATCTAAAGATCAGATGACACGCAAATTTTAAATGGGGAATGACGGCAATGATCGAGACTCCTTCTCGGGCTGCAATGGATGGGAATGCGGCGACTTCGCTCGCATGCCAATGACGGTCGAGTGCCTTGCGAGTGCATCGGCTAACGATGTGGAAGGCGGCTCCTCTCAAGGCAAGGATGACCCGATGACTGGCGAGAATCACGGGGAGTGGCCATGACAAGAATGTCCGAGTGCCTCCCGCAGTGCAGGCCGAGAATCAAGCGTGGCTGGCGGGGCGGCAAGGTCCAAACAAGCATGTTTCGGGCAAGGTCCAAACCAGAATGCAAGAAGTAGTGCTTCACTTGGAGTTCTCAAGTGACACCACGTGTTTCCATTGATGAATAACCATATGTTTCATATGTTTGCGGTGCGCCGCAAAACCGATGAAAAGACATGTGGGTACACGGGCCCACCACTTCTCCCGGCCGCGATGAAACAAGTTCATCTCGGACCGTCCGCGAGGTAACTTCGGCGTGCAGCTCCATCATGTGCCTACCTTTGTTTGGCAATAAAGACCATGTGTACAACAAACACTTATGCCTACCTTTC
>JADLZK010003828.1:0-15179 GCA_015847255.1 Hyparrhenia diplandra
AGCATGATTGGAATGAGGAGATCCTGAGTCAATTCCATGCTACCTACCCTTTGCGGGAGCGGTGATACCATCCGGTGGATGACCGGGGAGACACTATAGGATTGACTTCGTCACTTTCCTCGTCGATCCTTGGTTTTGGGGCCGATCACAGGCGGGTTCACAAATATTCATGAGATTGAGCCTGTTGAGATCAAAGTGATTAGGGATTGTTAGGCAAAGCCCAGTGCAGCTGATGGCAAGAGGAAGGGTCTGAAGGACTTCTTCTATGTGATGAACAACCTTTGCAAGTGCACTATTGATCCCAAGGATGGGGCGACCTCCTCGGACATCAATGGCTATGCTAGGAACCTTCTAGCCCACTTTAGGAATGATGAGACCTTCAATGTTGGGAGGTTCATTTGGAGGCGCCTAGCAAATGCTATGGATGATGCTAGGAGGAACCCGCCATATGCTCCTTACCTCATGTTTATGATTGAGAGGGTCACAGGGGAAGATCTATCCCAAGGATCAAGTTTCCACATAGCCTATAACATTGAGAAGACCCACGGTTTGGAGGGAGGGAAGACCGGTGGGTAGATCTACACGGGGAGGTACCTCAATTTGGAGAGAGAGGACTTGGAGCAGCCCTCTAGCTCTAGGCCCAGGAGGCACAGTGGCTCTCGATCCAAGGTGAAGAAGTGGATCAAGGCCATCTTTGGGCATTGCGCATACGCATCACAACAGACTTATGAGATGCGCAGGGAGGTGAGGGCGGGGCCTTCAAGAGTGTTAGGGAGAAGCAAGGACTCCCAGTTCCGCCTTTGATCCCTAGACCACCTCGCACGACCTCCCGGAGCACGTCACCACTAGCAATTCGGACCGGGGACTTGTCGGACTTGCTTGGCTCCTTCTCTCAGCAGGTCCCAGCCAGACGCTCTACTCGTCGCTCCGTGCAGACTAGTGCTGTTATTTCAGAGGAGGAGGACAAGGACACCGCTTCCGGTCGTCGGGATGATTCCAAAGTGAGGAGTGACTCCGCCGTTTCTTCTCTTTTCTATGAACTTTTTGGTGCTTGACGCCAAAGGGGAGAAAAATTAGAAGAAATAAGAGGGGTCAAACTTTTTTGACGCCCTAGAGATGGTTCGAGGATGTTGCAGCAGCTGTGCTTCAGAGTTTAGATCCCTTTGAGAGTAATTTGTTAGGTGTGAGTTTGAGAGAGAAACTCTATTTTATGTAATAATGCCACCTATGACTTGTTATTTTCGGATTTGGTCTGTTGAATGTTTAAACTCGTTTTTATATAATCCGGCCGCTTGTTTAGTTCCTATTTCATGTCATTTATGTTGTGGTTGTTTCTCTATCTGTTTGTTCAGGCCGATAGGCGCTGCCGGTCCGCACCTTGGCTTGTAGTGCCGCGCACATCATCTGCGCATGCACACCCTTCTGTGCTCTGATCAGTTACTCTTGTCATATGCATCACGGTTATATACTTGTGACACTTTGTTGAGCACCCCACAGCAACCATGGATGTAGGGGGAGGCCTTGCACACTTTCTAAATGTGTGACTTGATTTTCATGTCAAGTTGAGAATTCAAATCTCACTCACACATTTAGGGGGAGGCCTCACCACACCTAAATATGTGACATTGACTTTTCATGTCAATAATGAGAATTCAAAAATCACTCACATATTTAGGGCGAGGCTCCTACATCCTTGGCCTTCAGTAATCTAAGTTTGACTTTACTTCTTATGTAGCTCTAATTTGGTTGTCATAAATCACCAAAAAGGGGGAGATTGTAAGTGCAATCAAGCTCTAAGTGGGTTTTGGCGTTGATGACCACCGAATTAAGGGACTAATGAGATTTATGAAGATGACATGCAGGAAATAAAATGAGGAGTTGATGTACAGGTCCAAAGGTGTCCCATGAGCTAGATGGTGGTGTTTCCGGATCAAGGCATTTAAATTATTTCATATTTTGAATCTTGAGTTTAGGAAATGCCGTACTATCAAGAGGGATCCTAGGATTCTCGGGTACTGTGGACCAAGTGCTCCAAACTTCAAATCGGTCACCAAACTCAACTCCTAGCCCGATCGGCCAACAAATCTTCAAGTTTCACACCTTTGTCGACAGGGCTAGGCTGGCGGCGCGCGCCGCGCCTTGGCACGATGCCGCATGTTAAGTCTTGGTAGTGCCACACTTAACTCCGGACCGTTGGGTCCGTGGGGTATAAATACCTATTCTACCCCTCCCACAACGGTCACCTGGCTCACTCTTCTTCTTCCTCGCGACCAGAACAGCCAGGAGACACCTCTTGCTCTCTCTCTCTCTCCTCCATTGAAGCACCTTGAGCTCCCCACTCAATCTCTCACTTCCCACCGGGGATTTTTGAGGGAAAAGGCAGCAAACCGATTGGAGACCGGATCTACTACTTCCCCCACTCAAAAGAGCATTTGGTTCATGTTTGGCCGGAACCCTAGGGTTCTTTACTCTTGGAGCTTGCTCCTAGACGGCTAGGCGTCGCCCTTGAGCTTGCCCCCTTCGTGTGGCAGCCTTGAGAGGTTTGTAACCTCACACAAAATCAATACATTACCCCACATCTCTAGGGTTAACTCCCTAGACTTGTGAACGAGGGAAAAAAGCAAGCGGTGGGCAAGCTAAGCCTTGTGTGGCAACCTCAACAACGTGGGCGTAACCCGCCTGTGTGGCGACGGTGAACCACGGCATAAATCTTTGTGTCACTTGTGTTCTTTACATTCTTGCATATTTATTTTGTGAGCTAGGGTTTCATCCCGATCTAACTTGTTGCAGCGTTTCTGTCATATTTGGCTAGTTCCTTGTGAAATATTTGTGTGCAGGAACAAGTGTGACTCACAAGAAACAAGTTCACATCTCTCGGATTCACCGGTCACTACGGTGAAGTGACACTTGCGGCGACGCCGCTTGGGCCTTGGGGGTGCCGCGCCCGACATCCCGACAGGCCTCGGTTCACTTCTCTGTCTATGTCATCCAATCTCACGCGGCGGTGCCGTGCGCTTTTACCGTGGCGGTGCCGCGCATCTTTTGTACCGACAAGTGCGCTAAAGTTTTAACAGGTCGATTTTAGGGGGTAAGCCTATTCACCCCCCCTCTAGGCTTCCATCAGATCCTACATAACCCCTCTTGCCATCTACAACCTTGCTTCGATATTGAATATGAAGCTCATGAAGGTCACAAAAGCATTTATGTCGCTTCACATCTAGACTTCTCTTTTGACCCCATAAGAATACGTAAAGCCGGACAATGGCGTTTGGAGTCAAATGATGAATTTCAATATCGAAAGCCTTCAAAACTTCTTCCAAAAATCCCGCAAGGGAAAACGAAGCCCAGTTGTAAAAAGGTCCTTGTAAACAACACACTCATCGCTTGAGCTTAGGAATAGTTTCACTTGGATCAGCAGGCCTATAGTGTCCTCTCTTTAAAATCCCATCCTTTTCAAGCTCTGTAAAATCTGAACTCTTCATCTTACTCCTTCCAAAATAATAAGAATACCCATCATCTGGAATAAGTTCCAAAGGTGAAGCTTCAACCCCACTCAGACCATCATCTGAATCTAGTTGATCTTTCTCGGAATCGAATGAGAATGAGAAATACTTTGTTCCTCTGTCATCTGGAAAAACATTCAAGAATAAAAAATATAAACAGGTAGCAAAAGAAAATAACTTAAGCAAAAATCATGACTACCTTCGGCTATGAAGAAGAAATAGCAACAAAGCAATCTTCGTCAAAACACCTTCGTCACAAAAAGACCTTCGCGTAAACCTTCGTACTTCAAGAAAAATCCAGCGAGAGTCTCCCCTCTTGAAAAAAAGATGAGAAAAGCGAGGGGGGGTCCTCCGCTATTTATAGGCACGGATGGGTCAAATGGGCAAACTAGCCGTTGAAATATTCAAAAATAAAAAAATAATAAAATTTTATAAAAAACATGAAGCTCTTTTCAAATAAGACATTAACAAAATCAAAATCCCAACTTCAAAGTTTGGGACGGCGTTTATTATCATAAAGTTTACCAAAACTTTCGTGGGATTCATGCCTTTGAAGTTGACATTCGCCCACGAGGGGCTTCTTTGGGGGTCAACTTTATTCACATAAACTTCTAACCCAAACTTTAAAGTTTACTTGTGTATATGATAACAGAATTTCGTACGAAGGACGTTTCAAGAAAGGGAGAGATTTACAAAAGCAAAACACATTGCAAGAATTGAGAAGAATTGGTGCGAAGATGATAAGATGACCTTCGCGGTTTGGGGCTTCGCAAGAAGATTACACCCGAAGATAGCTTCGTCGGAGAGTCTTCGTAGATAAGTTTCCAAGAAATACTAAGAAGGACCAAGAGGAAATGAGCGAAGATGTCAAAGATGGCTTCATTTGAAACTTAGATCTAGGATCTCACCATTGTAAAATTTGTCATTTGACGAGAACTACGAAGTCGGGGCCTATAAATACCCCACGACATCTCTTGTAATAGACATGTTGTACCAGTCCCTTTGTGACTAAGTATTCATCAATATACGTGTTTGGAGTTTCTTTACCCAACATCTGGTTACACACCCCTTGCATTCATAGTCTGAGGTTGACTTTGCACGCTAAAAAATATATATGTAGGAGGTTTCCTTATAGATCGGAATACCTCTTGACAAAACACTCTATTTATTTCCTAAATATGTTATTTTCTAATATTATTTTGGTGGAGATCGGATGATGACGGCACGCTGACAACGGCGCTAGGGCTGCCGCCCTCCTGCATGCGTGCATGTGCGCATGGCCCCTTGGGCCCTCCGATTTGGGCTGTGACATCCTCAGAAATAAATTATATTTTATTCGTACGGCCTTCGATAAAGATGTTTTTTACTCCAGCTCCCAATTATTGGTTTCTCCTCTCCTTGTCATCCTAACTACTCCCTCCATTTAAATTGAAGATATTATGAGTTTTCTAGGTATATAGTTTTTATTATGTACCTAGATACGTCGTACGTGGCTACGCACTTAGCTTAGAAAAATAGAATAACTCATAAGTTGGAATAAATAAAAGGGTAGAAAGTAGAAAACATACACGGCCATAGCTTCTCGTTCGTGTCAATGCTTCTGTATAGATTTCTTCTCTTTTCATTGAAAAAGTAATACGTGAACCACTTGCAATATGAGAAAATAGAACTTCGCATCCTCGAAGCCGCCAAAATCTGCCTCTACTCCGATCCCTACTATGTTGTTCCTTGTTGTCCTCCTCTAGGCGACGGACCGTCCGGTCACTCCTTGTGCGCCCGGTCGTGCGCCCGATCCAGCGTCCGGTCATCGGGCGCGCGCGTGGCTCGATTTGAGCTTACTGGAATCGACCGACGCTTAGCGACGGTCGCGTCCGGTCAGATCCGTCGCGTCCGGTCGAGTCCGGTCAAATCGTCCGGTCGACGGGCGTTTTTCGGGCGCGTTTCAGCGCTTCGAATCGACCGGACGCTAGCGACCGTGCGCCCAGGTCGGCACGATTCCAGCGTCCGGTTAGCCCGACACGGGCTGTGTCCGTATGAGATCCGAACCGATTCTTTCCTAATCGTGTTTAGGTCGGTTTCTGGTGATTGGAAACGTCCAAGGACGGTTTCCTAAAAGGATAAGATCACCCTCCTCTATATAATAAAAAGAGGTTCATGGCGATTTGATCCCATCTACATCCAATCGACAAAATCAATCTACTATGTCTTGCTTGTCGGTCATCCTCTCTACTACCCTGTTGTTCGTCAACGTTCTCCGCGAACCGCCCGGCGCTCTAGGCGGCCTTGCCGGTCATAGGGCAACCCTCGGCGTCCTCCTCCGACGGGTCTTCCGGAGGTGCGTTCGAGGTTCTTCCAGCCATCACCCGAGCTCTACATCAGCCCTAGCCGATCACACGCTGCGGTGTTTGCTGCTTTAAGGTCGATCGCGACCTTCATGGGTGTCCAAGGCCCGGTGTGTTTGACGTGGAACCCTAGTTCTTCGTCAACACCTCCCATCCGAGTCACAGTTTATTTACTATTATATATATAACGTGTTTCTTTCTTATTTTGTCCAAGTTACCCTATGGCATCCACATGCATATAGAACTGCAGAATTTATCTCTTCCGTTTAATTTCCCTCGCATTTCAATGTTGCTAAATAGACTTACCAGTTCAGTTGCTTTCTTATTGCTTCGTTAGTAACAGAATTATGAACTTGGATTGCATTACATTCCTTTACCAAAGATTTTATAGAAAGATGAATGCTTTGCTGACTAAATGTACTCATTTATTTGATGCAGGATTATACTTGTGTGGCATGCAATTTTCTGCATCTACCAAGCACCAACTTCTCACCATACTTTTCTTACTGCCTATTCAGGTAATTTTTGGACATCTTTAGGACATCTTGAGGTTGGTGCTCCTATTTTGCAATGAACTAACATATGTGCATGTACACTTGCGTTCATGCCTACTCTTATCCATCTTACTTTGTTACAAATAAATAATGTTCCTGTTCCAATTCAATATGATAGGCTCGAAATTATTTCAACAGTAAGTTGAACATGCCGTAAATGGTTTGGTTTCAGTAAACTTCCTTTCCTTTTTATAAATTTTTCTCTAGTTTATGGAAGATCTATGCTCTGTACATGAGTACTGCTTGGCCCCATAATATAATCTAGATCGAATATTTTGAGTTAGCAGTTCACCTCCATGGCCTGCCTTTAAGACAAATTCGATTTTTCTGAGATAATAGAACTACAGCAATGATAACGTAACCATTTTTTCAGAGATAATAGAACTACAGCAATGATAACGTAACCATTATGCTTTCTATTATGTAAATTGACTTCAAAAGGAACCATGTGACACTTCGAAATGATTCAATTTTAGTACTAACATTGTTGCTGAGGAACTTTCCATTTCTGAATTTCTAAGGGGGTTTTTTTTTTTTTTTTTTTTTTTTTTGAAAAGTGGAACGGGGCCTGGGGAACATTCGTTGGGTGGGATTGGTTTCTTGGGTCCTTAGTTCGGTTGGGTCCTTGGTTGGGTCATTTCAGTGCAGCTAGGTTTCTGGTTCTCGGTTCCTAGCCCTACCGCCCTCTCCACCCAGTACCTTCATCTTTTCTAACTTCCCTTGCCTAGGATTTTTCCTTTTGCCCACCTATATATTCGTTCCCCCCCATCATGTTTCTCAACTTGCTTTGTCTCAGATGGTAACGAGCAGTTAATTAGTGTTCTCAATTTGAGAATCTCAAATGTTCCTTTTGATATGATATGGTTAATAAATAAACCTAGTAATTTGAACAAGTACACATGCCTGATTAGCAATTACTGATAAATTGATACACCACAGAACGAACCTCCATCTTTTATTACATTTCAAGAAGCTGTATGAAGTAAATTTATATATATTTCCTTTGGACACTCTTGCAAAGGCCGAAATAAAGACTATTCCTTCATTGTAGAAGGACAAGATCGACATTCTATATTGCTGTAACCGGTAGTAATCGAGAAGCTGGCCGGATTGCATTTTCCATTGATAATCCTGCAAATTAAGAGGGATTGAGGGAATATATACAAACAGTTAATTTACAGCAAGCAACTGTTTAGCCAAGAATCACGTTTCTATGAGTCTGATCGACCTGAACCAGAAGAAGTACCTTCGTTCATCTAGTACTAATATAAAGATCACCATTTCCGACGGGTGCCGGAGCTGGTGCAGCCGTAGTGTTTCCCAGTCCTAGCTTGGCACAATCTGGTCCAAACGTGCCTGAATGTACAATGAGAAATAAATCAAGATTCAGGATGGAAACGCCCACCAATACTACTATATATCTTACAGCTGCCACCGATGCAAGGCATGGAGGTAATGTTGAGCCAGTTTGTGAAGCCCGGCTTGCAGCGGCACCGGTAATTGAATCCTGTGCCCTTCTCGCAGTCACCTCCCTCGCCGCAGTCGACGACTTCGCAGGCTGCATGAATGGACACGGAGAAAGAACAAGACTAGCTGATAAACAGATGACTAGTGGATGGAGGACAAGCCAGAGGACTAGAGGATAGATCAAATTAACTGTCATCCGTTTCTCCTGCGCGTGCAGTGTACGTAAATAGTCAATGACTTACGGTCATTTTGAGGAATGCCCCTCGGCACTGTAAAGTTGAAAGGACAGGCACTACTGAAGGAGCCTACAATGAGCAAAGAGAAACATACAGCTTCATCAGCCTCAGGTTTATTTGGATCTTTTTATTCTATAAATGATTTTTGGAGATCTGGTCTTTTAGTCGTTTTTATTTTATTTTATTCTAAATGAATAATAAGCATGACTAAGAGTAACAGCAATAAAGCAATAGATCGGCAACTTTTGAACCGGTAAGAAGGTTATTATAAGGACTAAAGCAGTGATTACCCAAAAAAAAAAGACTTCAGCAGTGTGGCTCCACGCGTTGAAGCCTGAAGGAGGTTTAATAATGATTACTTACAGTTAGGGATGATGCAGGGCAAGCCGGGGATCGTGATCGGCATCTTCTGCTGGGACCAGCCGGGGTCGCAGGTGCACTTGTACTCACCGGGGAAGATGGGCAATGGTTCCTCGCTGCAGGTGCCCTTGCCGCAGTTGGCCGTGTCGCAGATCGTCGTGCTGTTGTCTGGGGTTCGTAGGCGCAGACCGCCGCAGAGCACACAGAGGCAAAAAACATTAGTATATGTTTATGTTAGTATCACCGATCCTCCGATCGATAGCCGACCGGATTGACGACAGAAATCAATCTCAGGATTTATATATCTCATCATCGATCTATCTATGTGATGCATGCATGGATATGGAATGGATACCAGTAGCAGTGGCGGCCATTGCTACTACGGCGAAGAGCGCCACGAGCGTAGCCGGCGCTCGCACTCTAGCCATGGCCTCCCCTTCTGCTTCTAGCTAGCTCCCTGATGTCTGTTAAGTCTGTTGCAGAGATATAACTGCAGCGCGTGCTTACGCGTGTATATATACCTCCAACTGTTGGATGAGCCCTGGAAGGAGAGTATAGGCCAGTTCGCCGACTGGCTGGCCCACCCTTTTCGGAGTGTGCAAGGGCAGGTGTTCCATATGCGCTATATTTGGAGGACTTGTTTGTTTTTTCCAGAACCAGCAAATATTCAGTTAAAACAATGACAAATTTTACATACAATAGGCGCCTAAATTTGACAATATAGCAAACAATTCGGTCATGCTCTCTCGTCGATATCTTTATTTTGTCACCAAGTGGCCACCCGAAGCTCTGGAGTATATTGTACCACGTCAACCCAACTGACGTTAATATTGATCTAGCGAGGTGCCAAGTGAAGTTGTTGGGAAAGAACTGGTCGGCAAAAACAAGTGCGATCACAATAACTAGATGAGGCACTGATTTAAGCGGAAACTCCTTCGGAAAGAACCGTGTGGACACACAAAGAAATATATTTACTGTTGAATATATTTGCGGGTCTACAACTGCACGGATTCATAAAGAATGGTTAACCCATCCTGAGCGGATCATTAAAAGAGGAAAAGAAACCCTGAAAGAATTATGCTAATTATGTTACACTTCTCTATACAACATCCGTTGGCTTATAGGCGCCGGTAAATACAGGGACGGAGCCGGGGGAAAAAATAGTAGGGCGGGCTGAACAATCTACAACAACTTAACTCTACTATAACCCCTCATAAAAAGGCAAACCTATTGAAGTAATCTTATATTGAAAACATGCTAAATTTACAAAAAAATAAATAAATAAAAGATACAGTTTATTCATAAATGAAAATGGATACAGTTTTAGACGTGGAGCGGAGGCGTCGGCGCTCGATGGATGCGGCGGGATTGGATGGCTAGCATACAGTCTGGCTAAAATAGGTTTCTTATTTTACTGGAGATGATGCTATATCTATAATTTTATTGGCCCAAAAAAGAAATAGCCCATCTTCTCTTTCCAACCTAGATCTCAGCCCCTCCTTTTGTATCTACCGCTCAAATTGAAGGGGATGTTTGCATGGTGCTACACGTAGTTGGCAACTGTAGGTCGGGCTTGAGCCCCGCCCGCCAGGGCGTTGGCTCCGTCCCTAGGTATATATATGCACTAGTAGTGGTGGCGCGCACCTGCGCGCCGAGTGGAAACATTTTGAGGTCACCACTCATTAAAAATGAACATATTGCATTATGGAATTGGTTTAGTACAAGCAGTTCATAACAAACGATATGAGATGAAATGGCCGGGCCATTGGTTTAGTACAAATCGCATATTTAGGAAATAAACAATCAAAATCAGTCTAAAACCATGCAAACAAAACAAAGAGACAACATAAGAGGCATTGGAATTTTGACAAGAACTAAAAGGTACAATCAAGAGGGAAAGCCAGCCTAAGCGTACAGAGAAGGCTTAGAATTTTGACAGCAACGAAATAAGGTCCTCATTTTCTGAGGTTATTTTAGCAACCAGACAAATCAAATAATGAGTTATCACAAACGACATGGCTATCTATCTGATAGACTGATGCAGACATCTCAAATAACTCAATGCAAACGACTAATACTGATCTACATCTATAATGAGTTCTATCCCATAGTTGTGTAGAGGTGTGGTGAACCAACATTTCTTCAAAGCACATATAGTGCTTGTTTCTTGAATGTAAGTGTTCTTCTTACAGGATCTGCAGTATGTTGAGAATAGTTATAATGGCTTCGCCACCTCATTGTACCAAACTGAAATCACTATTATAATTTTTTTTTGCGAAACAAATCACTATTATAATTGAAATAATACAAAATAAAAAAATGGACAAACTTAATTATTTCGGAAGTGGTATCTAAAGAAATATGCTGACATATATGTGAGGATAAATTAAAGATCAACAAAATATATAATAGGTAATAGGATTGAATAGTTTCATTTAAAAATAAGGAGCAAGTGAATGGACCTTCAAGTTTTTATTGAAAAGAAGAGCTTTTAAAATATTTTTGTACCACACATAGGCCAAACCGCTTAAAAAACCATTGTAGATAGTTATCTAGGAGTAAATATATTCCAAAAGGAAAAGGACCAAAAAATCGTCATGTAATGTGTATATCAAGGTTGTATGAGCAGACACGGGTTTTGCTATCAAGATCAGACAACTAATGAGATGGCGAGGCCTTTGAAGATCATGTAATTTTCCCTTTGCTATTCACGTGTACTTGTTTTTTGACAAAATATTGAAGTGTACTTTAGAGGGCCATTCATGCTGTAAAATATAGAGTGAAAATTTTCCCTTTGCTATACACATAGTACAGCGACAGGGCAAAGAATGAAACCCGTACATGCGCAGCAAAAACGCACCTTTTTTATCCCAAGTAATTTTTCATATTTTTATCCCAAGCAATTTGTTATATGGTAATGTGCTGAATCTTCCTTTTACATGGTCAACTTGGCATGCTGCTGCTCTACCTGCAGGGTCGATGTGTCGACAAAGAAGAATACATAAGCCAGCTAGATATATGTATATTCTAAAGGTTCGTTGAGCTCTAATTCATCAATGAATTATGCTAAGCCTGAAATGAACCTTTTGGGTTTCATAATTATAGATTGAACTGATGGAAGCGTTTGTTCCAATTAAACTACCAAACAAAGGAATCAACCTGGAATAGTTTGGGTCTTCATCAAACTTCATGCTGACAGCAGCCTAGAAAATGGTTGAAAGGTTGAGGACATATGCCGTAAAGGGTTTTGAAACACCATCACTGTAGTTCTTGCATCAGGAAGCAACATTATATATACATAAATGAAGTTGCGAGGTAAGCTAGATATCAACTGGAAGCTGCAGCTTTACGTTATCAATTTTGCAGAATTTAAATGCAAGTAGAAAATGTTTCAACATCAAGTATTCAAGAAAATTCTTATTTATATAGCAATCGCTAAAAGTGGGATTATTTGGAAGATTGCAGACCCATTCTGTAATCTAACATGATCGGTAACAATATTTTGCATACCTATGCGGGGGCTAGAGGGGAAGGGGATCAAACTCATGTTTGTTTGCAACACCCAACTTGTTTCTTGGTTAGTAATAATAGCTTTGGAGCTTTCGAACCTGCAAATTAATTTAGTTTACAGATAGGTGAAGCGAAGTGAATATTTGAAAGACATTAAACTAAAAAGAAACCAGAAACTGAATATTTGTATAAGCACAGTTCTAACTACTTGAGTAAAGAAATCAGTGGATCAGGGAGAGATAACACCTGTGCTGTTGTCAAATAATCGTATATCGGTACTCCGCCTTGTTGGTCTCTTGGTCCTGTGACAGCATGAGACATTTCTATTGGGTGCAACTGTTGGCGATGATGTGGATCTGGCGGTTGAAACCATCTATAAGCAAACATTGTTATCAATTTGGAAGGATTCAGTAAAAAGTAGTAGTCCAAGGCACCATCAGTCCAAGAGGTAGGGTGTAACCTGCAATCTAAGAAGTGGATTGGCAGTCATCAGCCATGAACCAGAGCACGCAAATATGTAGACCTGAAATATGGCAGAATGTAACTTCCATTGGTGCACGGGCTGGGAGCTAAGAAGCCTGCTATCAGACAAGAGGTTGCTGTATCTTCATGTGTTTTACTGGACAGCTGCTATATAACCAGAGACCGCTAATGCAGTCAGTAGCTGCAACAAACCTTCCTGAAAGGCAATAGTGAATTACAGAGGAAAACGATCACGGTTCTAAAAAATAATGTAATCCTCTGACAACAATGCAAAAAGAACCAGTTCATCTTGGGTGGAAAAGCGATTAGCATTTTATAGCAACCTTTGCCTACCATTTTTTTTTTGTGAGAGCTGAGAGCAAGAGCCGAATCATTGGAACTAAACTAAATACGGCTACTGAGATAAGCAGGTAAGCCTTTTAGAAATGCAAATTTGAACTGAATGTGCAGAACCAAACCATGGTGGGGAGCAGCCAGGAGCAGGATGCGGAGCGGGGTGGGTGTGGGGGCGTCCACTGGCAATCGGACAGAGAGAGATGGAGAAATCGAGAGAGGAGCAGACATGCACCTTGGGTCTCATGGAGCAGACGAGAGAACGCGGCACGACAGGACGACGTCGCATTGGGAGCACCAGCAGCCGCCACGGAGAGCACCTGCAAGCCCCGGACGGCCGTCGGTAGCAGCCCTCCCCCTCCCACTACTACTAATACCTTCTATAGAGGCGGCTCATTTACTGCAGTAGGGGCGGTTTTCGAAACCGTCCCTAACTCTCCGTTCCTACAGTGGCATCCGCCCCCTCCCTGGGTAGTTGTAGGGGCGCTAATAAGACCAACCGCCCCTACTGTGGTATTCATTAGGGCGGCTCAATATAAAACCGCCCCTACTCAAGAAATTCTGTAGGGGCGGTTGTTTCTAAAACTGCCCCTAAAAGGAAAGAGAGACTGTAGGGGCGGTTCAATCTAAAACCGCCCCTAAACTGGATTTGGCGCCAAAAAAAATTCAAAACTGAAATATATATACCCGCCTCTACCACCACCTTCGCCTCGTCCTTCTCCCGTGGGCTGGTCCGCGCGGCCGTCGCCACCGAGGAAACACAGGTGGAAATTACTTACTGTGTGCACCGCGCACAACTCCTTTGGTGTGCACCTCCACTTGATCATTGCCACGTGTCCCAGCACTCATCCTTGCCGTTCTTCACGGAACCGGCTCTACGACGTATTCTCGCGGAAGGCTCGGCTCGGGCGTTCGGCTCCACGACGTGATTACGAAAGCGAGCACGCGCACGATTAGAGCTGGGACAGGTGGCACTAATCAAATGCAGGTGCACATAGCACACGTGTGTGCGCGATGCACACAGAAGTAATTTCCACACAGGTAGGGTTTTGTGGAGGATTTGGGGGATGCCGCCGCCGCAGCACCCGCGTGAAGAGGGGGAGAGGCGAAACGGAGAGAGAGAGAAAGCGGCGGAGAGGGGAGGCGGAGGTGGATGCGCGGGCGTGGCGGTGGACGCTGCATCGGGGAGACGGATGTGGAGAGGGGAGAGACGGGTTTTTTTTTTTTTTTTTTTCTAACGACGTGGGGTTCTTGCCTGAATATATTTGGAGCAAGGGGCCTATGGGGAGCCGACACGTGGACCAATGGCGACAAAGGTACTGTTGTACTGTAGCAATGGGGTGACGTGGCCAGGCTGGTTGAACGGGAAGGATAAAAGGGGGTTACGTGGGTAGGGTAGAAACACAGGAAGGCTCTTGAGATTATATTAGCTAAAATGCCACAGAAAATTTAAGTGGCTCAAAGCAGAAAAAAAACGCATGCAGCCAGTGAACATGCTGATACAAATGCAACCATGCATGCACGCATTGTCAATTTAGTATAAACAACTTTGGACATCCAATGGTATATAGGTGCATGGCAGAGCCTTTAGGAACTCTGATCATAATCAATGAATTCTACCAGGAGATGAATTCCCCTCATTTATAAAATGTAGAATCATTGATAAAACTCTTTCAATGGTAATCATCAGCATGCACCATGAGATCTCATCACTACCGGAAATTCCATCGTTGTCGAGCCTAGGAAGTTTTGCTGAGCGCAAAACCGAGGGGGACGCCGCAGCGTTCTTCTTTGCCGAGTGTGGATAGAAGGGCGCTTGGCGAACCTCGGCGTTCGGCAAAGTATGACCTTTGCCGGCGCCCACGCTTTGGTGAAACCTTCCTCTCGGCAAAGACATTTCTTTGCCGGCGCAAGCCCTCGGCAAAATAGAGCTCTCGACAAAGACCGTGAGGGTAATGAGCACCCCCTGCTGTCCCCTTTGTCGAGCTCACCCCGCTCGCTCTCGGCAACGCGTACCCTACTTTGCTGAGCGTCCCCTCCCCGGCGCCGGCAAAGCTTACCTTTACCGTGTGTCTTTCGTGACACCCGACAAAGATACAATTTTTTTGGATTTTCGAGCCCGAATTTTTTTGTGGCTTTGCTACAGTTCTTTTCACAACATACCCAAGTTTTAGATTTTATTTGAATTATTTTTTAAAACTCAAATTTAAACTGCAAGTCATTCGAATAAGTGGGAAAAGTTGATGGACAATTGATATTCGCGGGCAATTGAGTCTAATGTGAGGCCTCATCCAGGGCTAACACATGAAATAGCGTCGCCTTGTTCACAAAACACGACCATTTACTTGTGGGTGCATTGTTTTTAAATTCTATAAAATGCAAACGAAGTCC
>JADLZK010003829.1:0-43375 GCA_015847255.1 Hyparrhenia diplandra
GGACCTCTAATCCCGGCTTGTGGCAAGCGGGTAAGCTGAAGCACTCGGTTGACATCCCTAACTTGGGAATATTCCCATTGGTATTACGGCAGGGAGTAAACTCGAGGGTTCCAGTGTATCTCTAACCGGGAATAATGTTCCCTCTATAAATACTCCCGCCCGCCTTGAATTTTCACGAGTTTTTCTTCCCACAAAAACAGCTCAACCCTTTTACTCTCGAGGTTCCCCCAACCAAACCGGGAATAAAGGTTCGGCAATTTCCTCCCCCTCCTTTTCATCATTTATTTCATGTTTTTGCACTTTATATAAATATAGTTGTTTATGTAATTTTCTTTTGATTAGAAAAATGAGGAAGTTAACTTAATTTACCAAATTATTGTAAATCATTAATTTGTGAGATACAAATTAGAAATCAATTGACTGCATTACGACGTAATGGAAGCATGGCGTAGTGCCGTGGTGCATGTTGGCGATACCCGAGGATCTATCGAACTTTGGCGGTTGCCATGCTCGGGTCCATCGCTACCACGGAAATTGTTACAAAAATACAACCACTGAGGAAGGCGAGAAGCTTTGGCGGCCTACCATGGTGCAAATGTTCAACAATGACCAAGGTGCCAGCAATGGAGGTCGAGGAGATACCCGGCGAAAATGTTATAGTAGGTTCATTGCTCCGTGCCTGCGAAGGATGTTACGCTTTTAATTGATGTCTAGTTCCTTCCTTTCTGCTTTTGTGGAGTTTGTTGTATCTTGAGCAAACAAAAGTTGTAGGCTTCTACATCTAAAATAATAAAATAGTACTATTCACATGTTATTGTATTTACTCTGAAATGTATATGTGGTGTTTACTTTTTCATACGATGATTATGTTGAAAAACTACGGATGAAGCGAAAATTGGATGGCCTAGCGTGAATCGGCCAGCGATGATGAGCCCACGAGCGTGGGGTGCATGAGTTCCCTGTGATAACGACTGAAAGTGAAACCGGCGGAAGCGGTTTTATGTCTTATGTGCCTTGTGCGAGGAATAAGAGAGAGTTTTCAAATCACATATCCTTCATTTACCTTTGTATAAGTCGGGATTCATGCCAACTTATGTTTGTTGGACCAAGCTTGCGCGGAGAGACAGGTGTCCCAATGGAAAAAGAGGTGAAGACGAGGAGGGGGCAGCGACCAATGTTGATGGCGTTCATGCTGAATTTGTTGATGTCATAAAAAATATGTGCAATGGAGCGAATGCGAGAGGAGGAGGTGCCAGCAGGGGGAGATGAGCCTCTTGATGGGCTTGATCAGTGGTAGAAGCACGGAATGAATGCAAAAAAGAAAGGAGAAGAAGAAGTTCGGCATGCTAGAGGGACCACAAGTTGTTGTGCCCAGGCGTGATTCGGGGCGAGTAAAGTTGGGTACCCGCTAAATTGCTGCGGGTGGAAGGCGAAGAATGGTGTTTCGACAATACGTTTAGCCGGTTATTGACTATCCAAAGAGATGCTTCCGAAGGACAATGAGTTACTTTTGCCACCACGTCTGAGAAGCAAAAGAAGGATTGCCCATGTCCTTTGGGATTAACAATCAAAAGATTCATGCATGTCCCTAATGATTGTTTGCACGTACTATGGCGGATAACGAGGATTGGATGAATGTCAAAGGCATGTCATGTCTGATACAAGATCAGGCGAGGCGATCACGGTGATGTTGAGAGAGGCGAGAAGAATCCTGGGTTGAAAATCCCTGCTAAGGTTATGTGTGGTGCGGCTGGAGAAATAATACCACTTTGCGAAACGTTTGTTCGAAACAAGGGGACCAGCTACAAAGTTGTTGCGATGGCACAAAGAAGACCGTAAGATAGACGACAGAGTTGAGACACCACTGGCGATGGGTCCGCGGTGGAGAGCAATGGATTCAGAATTCAAGGTTTTGCGGGCCAAATGCAAGAAAGCGTGAGGTTTGCCTTAAGATGCGGATGGTTTTAACGCCGGGGGGATCAGAGCGACTAGCCACTTGCTTTTGTTTGGTACTGCGATACATCTACAATCTTCCCCATGGATATGCATGAAGCGGAAATTCATTATGATGCGATACTCATCAAGGCCCGGCGGCTTTGGAAACGACATCGATAGCGTACTGAGGGCCCACTAGTTGACGAGAACTTCTTCTTTTGTGGAATAAACGAGGTGTGCGTATGTGGGATGAATACAACGAGAACGACTTATGCGCTACATTGTTTGTAACAATCAACGATTGGCGACTCTAAATGTCCGGACCGATCAAACAAGGGATATAATGCTTACCGCGCCTTTGTTTCCGCGGATTGTAAGGGTATTTTTTGAAGCGTCGAGGTCGTGTACCGGCTACGTCAATTTCTTCCCAAGTCACGTGTTAAGAAAGAAGAGAGCAAACATTTCAGCAGTACACGCGAGACCACCAATGCCAAGCCTATGGCAGGATTTGTGGTCGGGATGTGCGGAAGATGGTCAACGATGTCAAAGTAGTGTTTGGGAAGGGACACATACCTGTTCAAGCGACGATGAAGATCACGCACCCGCTGTGGAAAGAAAGAAGTCAATATTTTTGGGAACTACCCTATTGGCAAAGTCCCTGGGGTTCGCGGTCTGCAATTGTGATGATGCACCTAACAAAGAATCTTTGTGTCAACTGCTAGGCTTCGTAGATTATTAATGCGGAAACATAAGGACACACGAAGCGCGATCGGACGATGATGGGCGTAATACTTAGGCCTGCTAGCTTTAGTCTTACCAAAGAAGAGAAGGAAAGCATGTTTGAATGCCTAAATGACATCAAGGGTACCATGCGGATTCTCCTCAAATATAAAAGCGATTAATAAATGTGCGAGAGAAGAAATTTCAACACTTGAGTCCCATGATTGCCGCGTGCTCCTTGGCGCGATTGCTTCGATTGCGCTAGAGGATTCTACACTCCAAAAATGATACATTGCTCGTGAAGCTATGTGCATTTCTCAATGAAATATCTCCGAGGAGGCAATCGATCCACAGGAATTAACTAAGCTGAGAATGATGTGGTTCCGGTGTCTTGTCGGCTTTGATTTGGTGTTCCCTCCGTCCTTCTTTAATATCATGACACACCTCCCTAGTTCACCTAGTCAAAGAGATTGCTATTCTCGGTCCCGGTGTTCACACAACATGTTCCCTTTTGAGAGGTTCATGGGAGTCTTGAAGAAATATGTTCTACAGCGGGGGCTCGCCCACGAGAAGCATCGCCGGGGGCTACGAAGGGGGTCGTGAGTTACGTGTTGACTTTATTCCCGACCTTGACCCAATTGGTGTCCAAATGAATCGCGACATGAGGAGGCTAAGTGGAAAGGGGACACTAGGAAAGAGAACATATATCGGTATGGAGGGGATAATAATTTCGATAAAGCACAATACATGGATTACGCAACGACGCTTTGGTGCGTCCGTATATGAAAGAACATAAGGAGCTAATCACGATCAAAGTTTCACGACATGGATGAGGATTCGATTAGGCGTGAGCACTTTGTCAGGATTTATCGGCTGGTTGAAAAAAAAAAATATCAAGGTAGGTCGAGTCTTCCGGAAGTAACTATAGGATTGGCTGCACAACCATCGTGGCATGTCTCACATACAAAGGGTATGAAATAAATGGTAGCACATTTTACACGGTATCCCGGGATAAAAGGAGCACCAACCAAAGCAGTGGTGTTCGTATGAATCTTCAGAAGACCCAAATGGGGTGAAGAAACATTTTTATGGCTGCATAGAGGACATATGGGACACTAGACTATGGAGGTAATTTCAAGGTCCCTTTGTTTAAGTGCGGTGGTGGGGAAGTTGACAGGACGGGGCTTTTGGGTTGACCGGGATTATGGGCGACAACGGTGGATCTAAACCTGCAGTTATAAAGAAGAACCATTTGTCATGCGAGGAATAATCGTCGGGTATTCTATGTCAAAGACATGGCTACAAAACCTAAGAAGGGGGAAAAACAACAAGAACCAACAAATGATGAGCCGGGTGCCACATAGTTCTTCCGGGGTAAATCAAACATCGTAGGAATTGAGGACAAGTCAGGACATGTCGGAAGATTATGAGAAGCAAATCAAATTGTGCCTTTCAAAGTGAGCAAGGGATCCCTCATCTTACTCAATGAAGAAGACACTCCATGGGACAAGATAACCAACTTAATTTAGTGTTTGTTTAATATCGTATTTGAGACAACCCTATATGTAATAATTATGACGAACATTTTTATTAGTGTGTGTTCCATTTGACAATGTTTGACAATGCTACGAATATACTTTTAACAATAATGTGAGAATTTTTTACGTACGAGATAATGTAGAAATAATTTTCTGTCAAAATACATTATATTTAATTATTTTATTTAATGGCAACAATTTTGCATTAATGAATTATTGATTATTAACTACATTATCGTAGCTAGTCAATAGAAAAAGGTAAAAAATTTTAGGTTACATATTTTTTATAGTGTGGAGTAAAACAATGTGTAGTTAAATTATATTTTCAAAAGTTTTTAAAATTGCTATATACAATTTTTATTAAAAATGAATTGTAGTGAATAAATGAAAAGAAAAATGTAAAAAAAATCACAAAGAATGAAACGATTGGTGGTGAAATGGGAAAAAATTCACCTTTACTCTGGTGAACTCGGCAGGGAGTAAGGTAGGTGTCTTTGGCCGCCAAAGAATTCACCCTTTACTCCCGGGCCATGGTGACGGGAGTAAAGGGGACCCTCCCGGTTGTGGGGAGAAGGCGGGGAGTAAAGGGCATCTACTCCCGGGTTGGGGAGGAGCCGGGTAGTAAGTCCGTGGTATATAACTCGGGCGCTATTCCCCCTCCATCCTCCGCCCTCCGCCGATCCAGATCGAAAGCCGCCTTCGTCTCCGTTGTCGTCTCGCCGTGCTCGTCGTCGTAAAGTCCTCCGCGCCGCATCTCTCCGGCGACCGTCTCGCGCGCCCGTCGTCGCCCACACGCGCCTCCAGCGCGCCGTCGTCGTTCAGCTCCGGACGCGCGCCTCAGCGCGCCATCCCTCGCCGGCGCGCCTCACGCTCCGCGTGGTCCTCGGCGCCGCGCCTCGCCTCCGGCACCTCGTAACGCCCGTAGCGCGTCCACGGCAGCGCCGCCCTCCGCGCTCGGCCTCCTCCGCGCCGGCGCGCGCCTCCGCCTCGATATCCGGCGGCCGGGCCCTTCCTCGGCGACGCGCGTAGCGCTCAGCCTGCCGGCTCCCTCCGCGCCGCCTCAGCCTCCAGAGCGACCCGCGGCGCGCGCGCTGGCCTCTCTCGCAGCCGAGACCTCCGCCGGCCACCGGCCGGCGCAGAGCCCTGCGTGCGATAAAGTACATTACGCCGTGGTAAGGTGAAAAAATTCAAGAAAATTTTAAAAACAAATGTTGTAAATCTAAAAAAAATATTTGTAAAAATAAATTGAGAATAATTGTATATGATTGTATGAGAATTGTAAACAATGGTAAAACCGTTAGGGTTTCCGACGACTTTAGAATTTAGCAAATATGTGTTAGGGTTCCAACGACTTTAGATTTTTTGTGAATGTGTCTGGGGTTTCCGGCGATGATGAACTATACTTTTCGATGAATGCATATGTTAGGGTTTCCGGCGGCGATCGAGGCGTTTTTCCGATCGATGTACAAAGTTCAATGTAACATGTAAAATTGAAACTTAGTTTTTCGGCGAACACGTGTTAGGGTTCGGCGACGAACTAAAATCAAAACTTGCACCGGCGAATACGCGTGTCGGGTTCTCGGCGGCGAACTAAACTAAAAACTTACTTCCTGACGAATCCATTTGTTAGGGTTTCGGTGACGTCAGCGTGTTCCGATGGCCTAGCGTAACATGTAAAAATAAAAACAGTATGTTTTTGTTTTCAGGATAGATGGCGATCAAGAGACAGCATCAACATGGACGATGAAGAATTAATGATGAATATTATCCACGGTGGTGGCAATGATCAGGATTGGCGATGATAATAATAATGAAATGGAAGATGGAAGATGGATGACGAATACTTAATGGATTTTGTGCGCAGGAACAACCCGGGCGGAGTTATGATGAGGAAGTATATATGTGTTCATTATGTATGATTAATTAATATATATATATATATATATATATATATATATATAATATATATATATATATATATAACACTCTGCATATATATATATATATATGCTATATATATATATATATATATATAACTTTTTCTTCTTATTTGAAAAATAATTTGTATATCGGCCTTGCATCAACGTCAACTCTTGCGAATACAAAGACAACTCGGCCCATTATGGATTTGGAAGGCCGATATATCATCCGAGATTCCATGTGGAAGAAGAGGACAAGTGCTAGGAGAAGATGCCAAGATATCAGTACTTTATTGGGTACCTTGGCAAGGGGAAAAGGATCCAGATCACATGTCGACTATGGAAGAAGAGGGAAAGTGCACCCTCATATTAGTTACGTCTCGATCTTGCGACAAGGCTATAATGGCAAGGGGTTTTATTGAAATTCTCGTTTAAACGGATAAGTATCACGATGTCATCACCATGATGATTTGGTGGATAGAGGTTATAAGCGGAGTATGCAGCTCATGGCCAAACAATTCGTGTCTGGAAGAAGGATTTGGCCCTGTCATCGATCAAGAAGAACCTGACTCAAATTGGTTTGTTCCGAGCTCCGATTGCCCAGCCGAGAGGCCGTATTGGGACGAGTTTTGTGGAGTACAAGAACGGAGGAGGCAATGGAACTTCGAAAAGAACCAACAAAATGCGGGAAAAAGGAGTACCACCACCGCTTAGGGTGGGTGGCTATGCGAAGTTCCACCTAAGTGGAGAAAAAAGAGAGGACAGCTGCCGATGAGGGGATCACACAGAAACACTCAGCGGCCGACGCACTAGCGGTGGCTTACGGGTCATGGGGGACAAGTTGTGCCCGAGAGGCCGGCAAGGTAATTCTTGGCAAAAAACTTGAGGAGGCAACAAAGATTGATTGATGGACATTCTTCAAGCGAAAATTTGTTGGGTTCGAATTGATAGAGAGAGATGAACTTACATGCCATTGGGACGGTGAGCACTTGATCGAATAAAGAGCAAAGGGACCGTTCCGTGGAAGTTTGGTTTCCGGATGACATCGGTACCTATAGAACCCATTAGAGAAGGAAGGAGCTTGAGTTAGAGCACATGTGCATGTTGAGCAATCTTGCCGTTAACACGGTGAAGCAAAAGGAGAAGAAGAAATGCAAACAAAAATGCAAGAAAGAGTCAAAGGCAAGTCCAGCTACAATTGAATGAGCTACTTTACGGTGCACCGGTACGACTCGGTAGCCACTACGATCAAGTGAGAAGGCGGTGTGCACCCACACAGCGACCAAGTCTTGTTGACGACCGCGGACCTGCGCTTCCGCCGGATGACATCACTGAAGAAGTTGACACCATGCGAGCTGCACATCCGGAGGGTGGCGATGCGGTGAAGGTGGCCATTGCGGTTGTTGGTCGATTGGCCGTACACACGACACCAAGACTCCGTAGCCGCGATAATACCACGGGGATTTGCTTGCTGCCACCGGTGGATAAAGTGGTTGAGAAGGTTACGGCGAGCGTGGATCTTGAAATTGAAGGAGGTGACGGGGATACAAAACTAGGAGGCGTTGAGAAGCAATTCATTGCATGGCGTAAGCGGTACATTGTTATTCTGAGGATGCGATCACATGTGCCTCACGATTACCAAGCCCGATGAAAGGATGGCTCCCAGAGGACCGTCGTAGTCTGGCGGTGATTCACGATGGGCGATAAGAAGACACGACATCGGCGCATCTCCAGGCGATGCAGCCGACTCCACCACCACCACCACCTCCCGGGACGCCGCCGGCGCAAGGTGCGATCTCCTCCCTCAGCATGATGCGGATTGCTCACTCCCGTGACAAAGCAGCTTCAAGAAGATAGCCTTACAGTCTTGGCGTAGCGGCGAAGAAAAATATTGACCCGTTAGCGAAAAGCTCATTCCCAAATTGCACCGGGGAAATGGTAAGGAGGAGTGGACTGTCGAAGTCAAAGGAAATAAACCAAAAATTCTTAGGTCGGTGTGCCCGAGGCGGCGGAGGCGGCGGCGGCGAGTCAGAATCAACTTCCACCACCTCAAAAGTGCTAAGGCCAGAGAAAATGACTAGGAAAAAGAAAGAATAAGAGTTAACAAGCCCTCGCCGCTTTCGGACTTTGACCGCCTCTATTCAGAAATTGACCCAAAGAAGGAAGAAGAACAAAAGTGTGTTCTAACGGAGGCATCACGTCCGCGACCACTTTCGGTGAAGTGTTGACGTGTCTGCGGTTCGAACGAGTACATAAAGTTTCCTTAAATTGCATCAGTTAATACCAGGTGAGCTTTGAGAGTACTATTTTTGCTAGTGGTATCGACATGAACATTGTGATCTTGAGGCTGCTTGGTAGATGATGACCAATATAGTGCTTCAATTGGGCGAGTCTATGGGATCTGATAGATGTGCTTGCTTTGGGTACTCAAATGTATGAGCTAAAGCCGGAGGTACCTAGACTTGTGTGCAAAAGGACAAGACAAATTTTGGTGTCGAACTAAGAAATCGAGGAGCGGGTGATGACGTGATGTGGGTTGATTTTTGTGAATTGCACCAACTATTCCCGGACCTCCTCGACAAAAGCCTCCTCGGCATTTATTGTTTGTAGAGTGATTCTTTCTACGTTTAATACGTCAATATGTCCCGGAATATATGTATAATATGATGTCTAATACCATGCATCTTTCGACCATATATGTAGATCTTGGATTCACAACATTTCGAATCAAGGAGCGTACTGATATTGGATACATTGATCCTTATATCGTGCACAAAAGCCAAAATCAATACATGGTTTAGTAGACACAGGGAAAAATATAAAGATGTTCCTCGAGGGATTACACCGCTGCCGACAAGGGTAATATGTTCCCATCAGGATTCAAAGTGGTGTTCCACGGTGGCGATCATGTTCTTCATAATAACACTTTTCTTTCTAGCTTCAGCTCAACCGTTTACACATCGTGGACCTTTGGATATTGTTTTTGCATCGAGCAACTAAAAAGTCATCTCACAATCTTTGACTGGTTGGGGATGGCCTGGGGAGCAGTGCGAAGATATGATCGAAATAATTCGGGGGTAATTGAAACACCGTCAATTTTATATACTCAAGAATTTCAAACCCTTTGCTTATGTGTTAATTAATAGTCTGGGTTTTTTGTTCTATTGTGCGGGGTTTGGCGAGGAGATAAAACATGAACATAAATGTGGGCTCGATGACACTTGTGAATGTACGGAACTATTCCCGGTATGTCGTATATATGGTTACATTGTTCGAATCCCTATATTGCTTCATATATATGACAAATGACTCTTTTTTATCTTAAAGTGGGGTCTACACCGGCAACCACAGGGGACTTGGAGTCATTGTGGATTGCTGTTGTTTGAGAATATCGGGATAAATTCCACCAATTACACCGGCATGATGGGAGATGCGTGTGTACATCAAAGGACACACATTGTTATTGGCGTGGTATTAAATAACTAATCATATCTTATATAATACTAATACTTTTATTTTACTCGAATTGCGACGGGAGGTTAATGGAAAACTTCATTAAAGACACGCATCTTGAAGCCATGCAAGAGTCTATTGCAGTTTGTGTACCCAGATCTAGAGCCTTCCGGCGAGTTCTACAACGACACCAACGACAAACGTAACGCCAAAGGATCCTACTTGCACGTAATGTCGGGACATGTAGTATTATCTTAATGTAATGTCGGGAACATGTATGAACAACTTATATATATTTGTGCTTGAACAATCCCTTCTAATGTGTAATATATATGTCAACGTGCTTTAATATATAAATATATGTGTGTCTTTTTTAATATATCTCTATATGTGTGCTTTAATATATATATATATGTGTGCTTTAATATATGTATTGTTGGCGTTTCTTAACGTCGTGAAAGAATCATAGCGTACGAGAATTGTCGTTGTACCTTTCACCGAAATATTCGATTATCGTATTTTCCACACGGGGAACGGAGGGTACTCTCCTAACTAGTTTGCTTAAGGACACACAAGGGTAAAGATGGGGAGGATTATTGAGAAGGATTCGTACACACCCTTTTGAGATCTATGGATAGCCTCGCTTTAGAGCTACTTGTTCACTTGGGCACCCAGAGCAATCGCCCAAACTAGGATGGAGACCGGCATTTACTGCGCCACCCGAACGTGGGATTACAAGGAGACGGACAAAGGTTTGTCACAACCTCTTGCCTACCCCCTCAGCAGTGGGATGCGCCCATGCAAAAAGATAGGCAACCCCTAGCCCGAACACTGCGTCTACACTAGTATTATTACTCTGAAAGCGTGTTAACAAGGGCTTTCACGAGTCCCGGGGGGGTCGTCCTTCTACTAGAGCACCGCCACAAGGGCGACTATCAATCCATAAGCGAGTAGATAACGCTTGGACTAAAGCAATGATGGAGCTATGATGGTTAGTCAGGAGTGGAGTGAGCACTTGCTTGCAGGATCCCATGAGGGGAGGCGAGCACGAATCCACGCAGAGTACACAGAGTTCGAGGTCGACAGGTCAGTCGCGCTTTCCCAGCTCCCGAGCCCCTCACATCTCTCCTCTGCCGATACTGCTCTCACTACTAGTAGTGAGCCTAAGCCCATGTGGGTGAGGTGAGAGGCAGTAGGGAAGAGCCTTCACTAAGAGGAGAGGAGAGCTCTTGCCTCGAATGGTGTGTGTTACATTGAAGAAGATGGGCTCTATTGCCGGGAGAGGAGAGGGTAGAGGAGCTATCTCTACATGTGAAGCCTCATTTCTGCGCACCTCACGCTTTGCATACAGCGCTCACGCGAAAGTCGGCAACATGATGTTTTCTTGTGATGGCGGCGAGCACCGGAAGAGAACCGACCCGGGAAGGCGTTGAGCCGGCCAGGCTGAGCGGCGCGCATGGCGGCTGCATGTGCATTATTTACGAGAAGGAAATGAGGATCCGAGCCGACGGAACCCGGCGAGCGACCGCCGAACAGCGCCTGGGTGCTTCAAGGCTGGATCCGCGCCGCTCCCTCGCGTGCGCCGCGATGTGAGCCGGCGCGGGATGAACGCGTCCGCCCGTGCGTCCGTGCAGCGCGCCTTGCAGCGTCTGCGTTTGAAGCCACCGCCGCGACCAGCGGCTGCCTGTTCGATCCGACTCGAAAGTGAGTTCCGCCAGCGATCGCGTGTCTTGCCCGTCGGCGTCGGGGAGGCTGGCAGACCCGCGCCGCGCGCTGATTGGCTGCGCGGGTGACGCACTGCTCTGTTTGCCCGACCGTGGAGGTCCCGGCGGAGCCGCGTCATTTGGCGCATGCGGTGTGGCGGGTGCGCTCCAGTGTCACTTGTCTTCGGCTGCCGTGTCACACCGGTAGATGAGGCCATGCATGGATTACGTCGCCGGCGGTGTGGATCCTCATTTCATGTGTACTTTTGTTTGTTCAATATCTTTTCCATCAGGGTCTAAAAATATATCAAAAATAATATATCCATTTTTGATCGGTTGCGATGAGCTCTCCGTGATGGTGTACTTTTGTTTTGCCTTTTAAAGATACCTTTTCTTTACGATAAATGGAGAATTCCTGCATTGCTCTTAGAAATACCAAAACTTGTGGAACACAGGTGAATTTAAGCCCTACCACTAAGTTTGTATATAAATATATGAATGTTTTATGCGAGGTGTTGACGGTGTTTTTATGTAGTTAACGACCTCAACAGCTCCCCACACTTAGCCCTTTGCTCGTCCTCGGTAAAGGTTTAAAATACTAAGATGGGTCATCTCCTTGATATGTAACCTGCATACAAGTTATTCAAGCTTCTTTTGCACTTGTGAACTTTTGATGTGTCTACCACGTTAATCTTGGGTGGTGAATTATGGAACAACACCCAGTTCAGGAAATCCCTTGCTTCTAATAAGTCGAGGGAACGCTTTTATTGATTTTGAAAATGTAAAATGTAGCCTTGCTCCTCAAATGATTCCTCAAATCACTCAATATTTGTAGGTGTTACGATTCCTCACCAAGGCATATCGAGTTTTGCCTTCTTTCTCCTACTTCTAAAGCTTATGTGTGGATCTTTGGGTAGGAAGATATGAAGGCATGCCTCTGCATATGTTGCCGGGTCAAAGCTCGGATCAGGAGAAGGATGGCATACCCCTAGATCAAGAATTGCATGTGTGTGTGGATATTATAAGGGGAACCTATACTATACTCCTTTATATGTGTGATCTCTCTTATGATAAACTTTTTATTCTTGAGAGCATGGCTATCTTTTTGCATGAGCCTTCATGTGCTCATCTTTTTTCTCTCTTTTTTTCATGAAAAGACTTGGACCTTCATACTATTTGTCTAACCTTTTTGTCATGGGACCTTCATGTGTGCCTATATTTTTTTCAAGCCATGTCATTAAACCACGTTATATAGAGAGAGATCACTCACGGTAGAACATGGAGTATTTTATTTCTAAGATGTATCTTTTTTGTCTACTCCTAGTGTAGGATGAGCTTTTTGTATGGTGGGCGGAAGGCTATGTTTTAAGCGTATTCCCGATTGCGAGAATAGGCGGTATATGTGGAGTGCGTGATTCATGGCATCTTGGGGGCATGACAGCGATCTCAACAAGGGTGTAAGGGCGGCTTTGCTTCGGTGCAAGAATCGCGACATATGTGTGAGAGTTTTTTGCACTTGATAAACTTGATATAGCTCTGGTAGGAATTTGCATATCATTGAGGAGCATGCTATTTGAATTTTGAATTTTGAAAACAAACTAAGTTCATATAAAAGAGCAAGGTTCATATCATCCAACTATATCACATATTCAATTACCCCCACCTGAATAACATGGGGTCCCTATGATAGATAGTTCATAAAGGCATAGGAATATTAGCGAGGAATAAAGAGTATGCAAATTTTATCAAAAGGATAGCATGGAGATGGGGCCTCAAGTTTTGTCTTTTTTGATATGTTCAAATTTAAACTTCAAAACTTTTTTTTTTTTTTTGAGATGTGAGGCAGGAGTTTTTGCTGAGCTTTCCGTTTTGAAGATAAAAGGAGTTAATGGTAGTCATTTGTCTCGTCCTTCTCCATCATGGTGCTCACGGTGTTTGAAAAAGTGGCGTTGGGATCTCGGAGTATGTTGTTTGTTGTGTTTGGGAGATCTCTTACACTTTCGAGGCTTAATACACAGTTTTTTATTCAAAACAAGAAAACAAAACAAAGAAGAAAAACACATGGCTCTTATAGGCATGAACACCAGAGCCTTTATTAGCGAGAACTTTTATTTTATTTTATTTATTTTTTATTTGTTCTGCCTCATCATATGAGCTCAAGAAAGGCTCATAAAGAAGCGGTGTAAGCATAAACTTATGATTCATCACATAACATAAAATACTCTCACTTAAGATCATGTGACAAAACTCTAGGTTCATTAACCCAAAGATCCAACACCATGTCGAGTTTGATTAAGGGATCCTTTTCAACACAAACACCATGCTCAATTTAAAAAGACCTATGAATGCATCGAATGCCCACACCCCAGTGAGCATATGACATAAACAAGAGCATAAATTCTTGATTCTATGGAACTGAAACAAAAAAACAGTGAAGAGTGTTGGTGAACATTTATTTCCTGCATACCTAAGGAACATCACTTTTGACTTGACATCTACGGATGAAAAAAACGCTCGAAGTTGGCGCTGGGATTTTTGTGTGATAAGCCCTGCGGTGCACCTCAGAGGCTAGGCCACACACACACGTGTGCATGGGCCATGGGTCTTGATGGTAGCAACAAAGGATGAGAGACAAACCCTTCTTGCTTGTTGAAGCAATGATGGGTGGTCGACGGCACTTTGGTATGTGTATCTTGACCATCTGAAGGAACCAGCTTGCTCTCTCTCTTGTGTGTTTTTCCATATTTTTTCTTTTTTTCAACCTTCTACCTCTTTTTTCTTTTTCAACAAGGGGGCTGACATCATCTTTGTTGCCATTGTTTTTTTTGAATGTCCCTTGGTGGATGGAACTTACGAGGAATTATTACCATCTTCCCCACACTTAGACTTTTGTGCGATAAGTCGTGTAAGGTCAGGTCTCTTGGCCCAGTGTGCTCCATACTTACGAGCATCAAAGTTTTTCTCTTCTTTTTTTTTTTGTTGTAGCCCTCATGTTTTCAAGCACCGCGTGCCACTCTTTTGATCCTCTTAATGGTTCTCCACACGAAAATGGTTAGCGGCAGGAAATACCCGAAAGGTGCATACTAACATGTTCTTGCTTTGCATTAATAAGAAAGGCTTTTTTTGATAATCGGGTATCTCTGAAGCGAGGTGCTTAAGTATGGTCATAAGCTTGACAGCGGGGAAAACATCTTGCGACTGGCGATGGTGAAGTTCGGTTCACAGCTAAGAGTTTTAACATTGCGCTCAAGCGCAAGATTAGCGTCATCGTGCTACTATGAGACTTGCAACCATTCTCTTAAAAAGTTTTACAACGAGGACTAAGAGATGGTTGTGATCTTAATGAAGCACTCAGCTAGAAAGAAACAAAAACAAACTCTAAAGGCAAAGGTGAGCATGAAACATGAGATGTTTCAAATGAAAAACTTGTCATGCTTAATTTGGGGTTTACGCCGGAGGAGTGCCAGAGTTGTCGCTTCATGCATGTCCATGGCATATAGTGAAGGACAGAGAGCAGTGAATCTGCGACCATTGTCTGGGGCTCACGTGTTTGGTATTAGGGACATGACTTGTGTTCGAGTGAAGCGAGGGGTATTTTAGTTTCACTAAGATGCAAGCAACTTGGGTGGCAGAATGGAGATTATGAAACGTTTTCCCTCGAACATGTTTTGGTTGGGAGAAGATGCTTCGGCTTTGGGATTTACGGGTAAGGGCGAACATGCCCAACTTCTCATCATCGACTCCCCCCTCTCTGTAGGTTTTTGTAAAAATCTTTGTGAGGGCAACCTATGAGGATCAAAGTCAAGGATGAGGTAGATATAGAAAAGGAGTCTAAAGCACCTCGGCACACGAGGTTTTGTCATCATCATGAATTCAATCGCGAGCTCCGGACAAAACATTCCTTCCTTGGAGGTGTTCGTGGTTCGAGAAGAAGAGGAGCTTCGATCGATCGGTTCTAAAGATGGCATGAAATGGATCGTGATGGGGGCTCCTCAAACAGCATGTCCTTGTTTGTGGGGTAGAGTTTTCCTAGCGAAGGAGAAGCGTACTTCTCTAGGATGTGGTGAAGGTTTTTCCTCTATTCTGGGTTGTGGGTTTGCGATGCAAAGGGCCTCGACATGGGGTCATGTCAAGGGCATAGGCAGCGTTTATGTCAAGACCCGAACAAAGAGAATATGCAAAAAGCATAGTATCAAGTGTGTGACAAAATCTGGGCGGTGATAAGAATTTGCGTTGTGAACGACCCGGGCTGCACCTATGGACTCCTTCTCATCCTACTTTCAGGGAAATGAGGTTGTGTGACAGGGAGTTGATGGGAAGAATGCTTCGAACAAAAATTGTCTTGAGTTCTTCACAATCCACTCCTGTGACAATATTAACCACTATTGTTTCACTTTCCCGAAAGGAGAGCGGCTCAATCCATGTATGTGGTGAATCATACTGGGAATGTGAAAGGGTGTGGTACTAGCTCTCAAAAATCTTGCTTGGTGATTTAAATGGGGTTTTCAAAATTGTCACCGAGAAGGGTGTGCAGACAAAAAGTTTTTTTCGAGCTGGGTGGGTCATGTTTGGATGAACTTTAATTTTTAATAGAATGTGGCCTGTGAGAAATCTCCCCTCAGAAACAAGATTTCGAATTCAGTAGTAGGCTGCATTTGGAAAAAGAGGAAAAATCTTGTTTTGATTACAAAAGGAATACATACGAGGACAAACTAGGTTCGAAGATGAAATATTCTCTCTAACTTTAGTTAAGCCCAAGGACACACAAGGCCAAAGATGGGGAGGATTATTGAGAAGGATTCGTACACCTTTAAGATCTATGGATAGCCTCGCTTTAGAGCTACTTGTTCACTTCAGACACCGACAATCGCCCAAAGCGGGATGGAGACCGGCATTTAGCACTGCGCCACACCGAGCGTGGGGGATTACAAGGGCCGGACAAGGTTGTCACAACCCGACCGCCTACCCCCTCAACCGTGGGATGCGCCACAAAAGATAGGCAACCCCTAGCCCGGACACCACGTCTACACTAGTGATTATTACTCTAGCGTGTTAACAAGGCTTACCCGCCCCCGGTCCTTCTACTAGAGCACCGCCACAAGGGCGACTATCAATCCCATAAGCGAGTAGATAATGCTTGGATAAACATGAGACAATAAAGGTTATCGGAATCGTGGAAACTTGCTTAGCCAAGATCCCATGAGGGAGCCGAGCACGAATCCACCGAGGTACAAGTCCGGGAGTCGGCACAAGTCCCACTTCCTCAGCTCCGCCCCTCACATCTCTCCCTCCCAGATCTCTCTACTACTAATGTGAGCCTAAGCCCATTGGAGTGAGGTAGAAGAGTAGAGGGAAGAGACCTACTAAGAGGAGGGAGAGCTCTTGCCTTGGAATGGTGTGTGTTACATTGAAGAGATGGGCTCTATTTATAGGAGAGGAGAGGTAGAGGCTATCTCTATACATGGAAGTATTTCCTGCCACCTGCACTGCATGCAAACCGACCTCACCAGGTCGGCAACAATGTTTCCTTGTGAATGGCGTCGAAAACCGGAAGAGAACCGGCCAGGAAGGCGGTGAACCGGAGCTGAACCGGCGCGCTGTGTGCTGTCTGTTATTTCTGGAAAGGAAATCGGGATCCCAGCCCAGCAGACCGGCCGAACCGGCCCCTGAACCGCGCCTCGGGTGACTGGACCGGATACCGCCTTGGGGGCTCCCTCCGCGTGCGCCACGTGTCCGAGCCGGCCGGATGAACCGCGTCCGCGCGTCCCGCGCGTGAGCGCGCGCGTCTGCGTTTGAGCCGCCACGTGTCGCGCTGCTGTTCGTCCATTCGAATTCGAGTTCCCGCCCGCGTGCGTGCGCGCCCGTCGGCGTGGGGAGGCAGCCGGGCCACGCGGCGTCGCCTGATTAGCTGGCCCGGTCGCCCTGTCCCCCTGCTGCTGACCGTGGAGGAGCAGGCGGGGCCCGCCTGTCAGCTGCTGTGGCAGCTGTGCGGGTACGCTGGTGCTGCTGCTTCTGCCACGTGTCGCTCGGTGATAGGCCATGCATGGTTCTGTAGCAGCAGGTGTGGATCCTCATTTCATGTGTACTTTTGTTTGTTCAATATCTTTTCCATTCGAGTCTAAATATATCAAGTAATATATCCATTTTGATCAGCGCGACGAAGCTCTCCGTGATGGTGTACTTTGTTTTGCCTTTTAAGATACCTTTTCTTTACGATAAATGGAGAATTCTGTATTGCTCTTAGAAATACCAAAACTTGTGGAACTCGTTAGATTTAAGCCCTACCACTAAGTTTGGTATATAAATATGAATGTTTTATGCAGGTGTTGACGGTGTTTTTTATGTAGTTAACGACCGTCAACATGTATATATATAGATAACAAATTAATAAGCACCATTCAAATGCTATTAGGAATTAAAATAAACAATTAACGCATGGCGAAAAAAAAAAGACCTTTATTTCCGGTTGGGGTACCAATAGGGAGTAAAACCTCCGGCCGCCACGTTGCACGGCGAGAAGTTTTTACTCCGGTTGGTACCCCCAACCGAGTAAAAAAGCCCCCTCTAGTCGGTTCCAATACTTTTTACTCCCCAAGCCGTATTCGGTTCTAGAACTCAAGCGACTAAAGGCCCCTAACGAGCCGGGAATAAAAAGTCGATTTTGTACTAGTGTAGGGTGTAATAAAGTATTTATAAAATAGAGACAGGTTTATGCTTCGGGGCTTGCCTGTGTTGCAGAGGAGGTTAGTTTCCACAGTCGGATTACTTGAGTTTGACTTGGCTCCAACACCACTGGCGGATGGTCCTTCTCAAAACTTGATCGACAACAACCTTCTCACTCTCGTATACACTACACGTAAATGAGTGATGCATGCTTAGCATGATGAAATGCATGACATGATGCATGATGGAACACATAAGTGCATCGTATGAACTCAAACATAGTTTGCAAACTTGAGTACATCTTTCCTCCGCTAAAAGCTAGGGTTAATATTATAAAAACACTTTTTAATTATTTGATTAACAACTTGATCATGCTTAACCAAAGAGCAACACATACACACTACCATAGTCAAGTAAGACAAAGGCATGAGCACTTCATTCGACCTAAGCACTAGAAAGCAAGGTATGTAGCTAAACATGTAATCTAATCATTTTAATTATTATTTAAACCAATTGTTTCTAAGTACATCAAGAAAGTAAATGAACTGCCAAGGAACATCAAATTAAGAGTTAGTGTTACAAGGTTTACGACTAACCCTAAGTTTACTTAAGTCGTTTTTTATGATTCACCGTAACCATTTTAGTATTTATTAATTAATTAATTTAAGCATGGAAATTAAGTGGATAATTCAAAATTTTCAAAACAGAACCAAAATTTTTGTGAAGGCAGAAGTCTTGGCCCGATCATAGATCATTTGGTTAGGTTCCTTGTGGTGGAAACTGCCCACCGGGGTTCAAGTCATCGACTTGGCACCGGTGCTCGCATTTTCCTCTGGATTTATTTCGTAATTTTCGGCGCTATGCATTAAGTGGTAGACGGCGTTTCCGTCGGTGAGAGGCACCTGTGGTGACCGTGAACTTCAAGATCTACCTACTCGATCATTCGAAGGTGCTCATAGGGGTAGGGTTTGTGTACGTGTGTTCATAGGGGTGAGTGTGCGTGCATGTTGAGTGTGTCGCATTGTACTGTGTAATCTCAAAAAAAAATATACCCAAAAAGTTTCATAACTAAAAGATTATTATTTGAGTCTATAAAAATCATGCAATGTCCATTTATTAATTAAAAGGGGTAATTTTTAAGCGAGGCAAACATTATTGATTTTCATCATTTTATATTTTTTATGGTAGAGCACATCCTAGAGAGACTACACAAAAAGTTTCATCATTTTATCACACGGCTATAATTAGTTATGAAATTCACAAGTTTCAGTGAGAAACAGGAAAAGAAAAAAGGAAAATCTTGTAGCGCACTATTCACCTGAGTGATGGTTTGTACACTTAGGCCCTTCCCTTTCTTCTTATTGCTGCTGCGAGGTCCTTCCGCCTTGGCGAAGGCGAGGGACGACGCCCGGCGGGACCGACAGACGGCCGGTGCGGGGCCATGCCGGACGGCGGCCCGGCGCTAGAGCATGCCTAGGCCAGCGCGCACCCGTGTGTGTCCGAGCTTCGCCGGAGATGGCCGGAGGAGGGCCAGCCACGGTGGAGGCGCACACATGGCGTCCATGGCGGAGCTGGCTCGACACGCCCGGGCACTAGAGGCCGGTAGTTGTTAAAAAAAGGGCTAAATAATGACTAGGAGCCCACCGCGACTCCAGCGTGCTACTTGGTGTTGAAATATAAGGCAATTTTCAGATTAATTCCATAATATAAATCATGATGAACTGATCTACTAGAATAAGCATGTGAAGCAAACAAGCATGATTCAAAATCATATAACAGAGATCATCACCCGGGTTGGACATATACCTACTCACCTTGCTCACGGCAAAGAGATATCCAGTGCAGTTGCATTCGCTAGATACATGAGTGAACCAACAATGCGAGAGTACTTGAGTTGATCTCTAGTACGCTTCTTATTCTTTTCGCAATGTCACACTAGGATCATAAGGTGTTGGAGAAGGCTTTCTATCCATAAAGCCAAAACGGCTCACCGAGGACCTTCTCAACATAGTGAGATTGCGATAAAAGTAAACCCACTCTCTTCCTTAATAAGCTTAATGTTTAGAATTACATCGGCCTCTCCTAGATCTTTCATATCAAAATTCTTTGACAAGAAAGACTTGACCTCATTTATGACATTCATGTTTGTTCCAAAGATTAGAATATCATCAACATATAAGCATAATATAAAATGATTTCGCCCCCACCATGTCGATAATACACACACACCTATCAGCTTCATTGACAACATAACCGTCACTAGTTAACATAGTGTCAAACTTCTCATGCCATTGTTTAGGTGCTTGTTTCAAGCCATACAAAGATTTTAATAACTTGCACACCTTTTGCTGTTCACCTTTTACTACAAATCCATCGGCTGATCCATGTAAATCTCCTCATCCAACTCTCCATTAAGAAAAGCTGTCTTTACATCCATTTGATGAATGATCGGACCATATGAGGCGACCAAAGATAGTAGTGTTCGAATAGTGGTCATTCTAGCAAAGGTGAGTAAGTATCAAAGAAATCTTCTCCTTCTTTTGAGTGTAGCCTTTAGCCACAAGCCGAGCCTTGTACTTGTCAATAGTACCATCAGGTCTAAGCTTCTTCTTGAACACCCACTTACATCCAATTGGTTTACAACCGAATGGTAGATCGAGATAGCTCCCAAGTTCCATTAGAAAGAATCGAGTCCATCTCACTACGAATAGCTTTTTTCCAATCATCTACATCTAGAGATGCATATGCCTCGAGATAGAGGTGGGAGTATCATCCACAAGGTACACAATGAAATCATCACCAAAAGATTTTGCAATCCTTTGTCTCTTGTTCCTCACAGAATTTCATTGTCATCCTTCTCAAGTGTCAAATGACTCAACAGGATATTCGATAGGTATAGTATCATCAAGAGCTAATTCAGTAGAAAATCTAACATTGCTACGCATATCTTTTAAAGGAAATATATTCTCAAAAAATGTAGCATCACTAGATTCAAAGATAGTATCAACAAGCATATCGAAACTTCCAGATCTTACTACTAAAAAATCGATAGGCAATTCATTTGTGAGCATATCCAAGAAAGATACAATCTACCGTCTTTGGTCCAAGCTTACGCTTCTTATTAATTGGAACATTGACTTTTACCAAACATCCCCACGTGTGCAAGTATGAAAGTGATGGTTTCCTTCCAACCCATATCTCATATGGTGTTGTCTCTTTATTTCGTTTTGGAATTCTATTCAGGACATGACTCGCAGATCAATATAGCTTCCCCCACCATGCCTTAGATAAACCCATTAATCTAACATGGCATTAACCAAGTCGGTCGGTGCGATTTTTTCCTCTCAAAGAACCCCATTGGATTCGGCGAATAGGGAGGTGTCCTCTCATGAATAATACCATGTTCGCACAAAACTCATCAAATGTTATAGGAAAATATTCACCACCACAATCGACCTTAGACGTTTAATCTTTCTTTCTAGTTGATTCTCAACTTCAGCCTTAAAGATTTTTAAAGTAGTCTAATGTCTCATCTTTAGTTTTCAGCAAGTAAATATAGCAATATCTAGAAGCATCATCAATTAACGTCATGAAATATCTCTTTCCACCTTTAGTCAACACACCATTCATCTCGCATAGATCGAGAATGTATGAGATCTAGAGGTGCCAAGTGTCTCTCCTCCCACGCCTTGTGAGGCTTTCGAGGTTGCTTAGATTGCACACAACTATGGCACTTAGAACCTTTGGTAATGGTGAAATCACGGAATTAACCGCTTAAGCTAGATAAATGTGACATCAAACCAAAATTCACATGACATAAACGAGAATGTCAAACACTTGAATTATCATCAATTGTGCCACAAATATGATTCAGCGACTTATTACAAAAATCGCCAAACTTAGGCGGAACAAGCCACCACAAGTCATAACCTTTACCAATAAATTTGTCCATCCTTAGACATAACTACTTTATTGGACTCCATCACTACCTTAAACCTATCTCTTAAAAGAAGGAAACACTAACAAGGTTCTTTGCGAATAGTAGGGATATGCAAAGACGTTCTTATTTGTTCTTCATTTGCACAATTTTCCTGAAGTAAACTTCGGATCTAACGTGCCAACGCCACGAGCGAAGCATGTGACCCATTCCTCATTAGGACGTAAGAACCTTTTAGCTCTTTATAAGAAGAAAACAAAGAGATGTCCGCACACACATGAATATTAGCACTGTATCAACCCACCAACTTGGTGATTGAAATACCGATAGTAAAAAGTAGGAACATTCTTTGTACTCCTCATCAACATTGCTAAGAGTCACGAGGTTGACATTCTTATTATTCCCATTGGAAAAGTGACTAAGCTGTCCCCACAAGTGAAGCAAAGCACATCATCATTATTTTTCTTCTTCTCAAAGGTAGTTGTTAATTTGGCATTGGAAGATTTATTCCCTTTGTTCTTGCCATGTGGGTTTTTCTACACAAAATTAGTGCTAGAATGGCTCTTGTTCCCCTTATCAATAGTATTCTTCACCCGAATATTTTTCTCAACATCAAGAGATGCTATGGGTTTATAAGCGATATTTTTCGCTCTCTTGTGTTTAAGAATTGTGCCGAAGCTCTTCCATGAAGAAGGCAACTTAGCAATATTGCATCCGGCTACAAACTCATCGGGTATGACATACTTAAGGAGTTCAAGTTCTCTTGCCATGTGTTGAACCTCATGCGCTTGCTTGACTATAGATTTGGTTAGCAACCATCTTGTAGTCATAAAAGCTCTCCATGATGTACAACTCAGATGTACCAATGGTTGCATTCAGTTGATCCCACAATGCCTTCTCATCTTAGAAGTGCAAGTTTGCATCTTCTAGATGACTAGCAAGACTATTTAGGATTGTTCTAAAGATAGTGTTGTCTTCCCGAGAATCTTCTCTTATCTATAGAGATATTTCCTCGAGGTGATCCAACAAGAATCCGTAACGTTTTAGCCTCTAGCCGAGCATGGCCTTAACTCGCCATCTCTTAAAATATGCACTAGAAAACTTTTCTAGTCTCAAAGACGTCGATGAAAAAACAGCCATAGTTAAAACAAGAAAAAGCCTATAATAAGGTTTTTAGATTGTTGAAATATAAGGCAATTTCAGATTAATTCCATAATATAAATCATGATGAACTGATCTACTAGAATAAGCATGTGAAGCAAACAAGCATGATTCAAAATCATATAACAGATCATAGCATGGTAGAACAACATAAAACATGGCATGATCATGGCAACTGGTGTAGGCACAACTATCCCAACACATACACCGGATAGATTAAATAGATTGAACATGTTGGACAATAAGATTAGATTAGATTACAGATGTAATATCTGCCGATGTAGAAGTACATGGTGATGAAGATGCTAACGATGATCGCATGTCCTTGTAGATGTTCCCGTCGGCGCGAGCCTTATGACGACGAGACGACGTGCTGAGAGATTGGGGGAGCGGCCCAAGAGCGCTTCCCAAAAATCTTATTCGCCTTCTCCGGTGCGAGGATCGCAAAGACGACGGTTCAGGAGACACTGCTCGCCGTCCATTTGGTGCAATACGAACGACGGCCGGAGACTTGGCAACGGGGCGCAAAGCAAAGGTGAGAATAGGAAAATACTATTTTACTACTTTAAGATTTTCTAATTGAAACTCCCAATTGTAGTTGTTATATTGTTTCTATTCCAAGGAGGCTTGGTACAAATATATAGGAGAAAAACTTCCCTACCTCCATATCAATTAGTAATATGGTACTAATTGATATTGCACCTCCCACCTTTACTCATGGGCTAAAAACAATAAAGCCCATTAGAGAACATAAATATTGGGCCTTTGAGATTTATCAGAATTTCTTCATATGAATTTTAGGGAAACTATTCATATATAAATTCTAACACTTGGTTGAGGCAAAGGCGGCACGGACACGCCTGTCGACGGTGTGGGCGTGTGTGCGGTGGCGTGAGCTCGGCGGCAGCTCGCGTTCGGAGAAACCTATGGATGAAACGAATAACAGTCAAGCCTCACGAGCACTACGGCATCAAAGCGAGCATGGAACCGAAGATGGCTGAACGCGCGGCTCACGGAGTGGGCTGGTCATGGTGAGCAGCTCGCGACGGACATGGCGGACCGCTGCGACGAGAACGGCGCGAACGGGCGATTCTGGCCGGGGAGGTGGCGCGATTGAGTCAATGAGAGCGCGAGAGCAGGCGAAGCCGTGGGCAACAGCTATCCAATGGAGGGCGAGCGAGCACGACGAATTTCGCTGGCGAACTGGTGGAACGCGGCGGCGGCAGAGGAGGAGTAAAGATGGAGACGGCCGGCGTCCATGCGCTATAACGGCTAGGACGAACGCGCGGGCGTTGCCGGCACCTTCTCGGCTTGGCCACGCGGACGTCCGCGCGTCCACGCGCGAGAAGCAGCGCGAAGACGGCCAACGGCGCACGGCCGTGACGCAACAAGCAGACAGTCTGCTCCCCTGCGGGTACTGTAGCAGCGACCCATATTTCCCCTTCTTCTCCAATTTCCTCCCAAATTCATATTGCAACTCGAAAAATTCCAAAAACAAAAATTGCTCAGCTTGACTGGATCTTCAATTTTACATTAAGGACCAAACACCAAATTTCAAATAGTTTTGAAAATAGAATTTTGAATTTGAAATTTTGAAATCCAAATTAGAGTTAACCAAAAAAGTTAATTACAAAACTTGAGAAATTAATTAGTGAACAATCATTAATCAAGCATCACAAGTAATCACACGTTACCTTAGTTCAAACATACCTTCAATCAACATTCACATACTATAATTTTTTTTTTGAGAATTACAGCGCACAACGCAGACACTCACAACACGCACGCACACTCACCCCTATGAATACACGTACACAAACCCTACCCCTATGAGCACCTCCGAAGGACTGAGCAACCCGGCAGATCTGGAGATTCCCGAAGTCACCATTGGCGCCTCGTCGTCGACGGGAACGTCGCTTACCACTGAATGCATAACGCCGGTAAATCCTGGGAAAATCCCAGGAAAAGGTGCGAGCACCAGGATTTGATCTCTGGTGGGTAGCGTCCCACTGGACCATCCTACCATTGGACTACAAGCCAATTCGCCACATACTATAATTTAAATACGAAATGCAATGCATTAATGACATAATACTTGATGATTATGCATAATGATGACCATGATTAAAGTTTTATTAATTTCGTAACACCGAGGGTGTTACACTACTCAAGTTCTTGGCTCAAGTATAATATTGAAAAACCTAAATCCTAATCATTTATGAACTATTTTGTGTGTGATTGTAATTTGTGAGTATAAAGATGTGTGGTATTCGGTTTATGCTCCCGCCTGCCGACCGTTTCCTTTGAATTTCCGACCATATTGGTTCGTTTCTGTACACTCGTATATTCCAGTTTTGTTTCGAACCCGATCCCGTTTCCACCAAAAAATATAGAAACGGAAGTAGAAATGGTGTTTTTCCGTCCGTTTTCATCGCTGAAATGCGGTAAAAATTCGGAAGAAATCCTGCAGATGAACTCATCGTGGTCGACGTCGAGGCACGGCACGGAACGCCAGAGGTGCCACCAGCGCGTGGCCAGCACGCATGCCTGCACCGCCTGCGAGGCCTTCAGGAACGACATGATGGGGTGGAGGAGGCTGTCCGGCAATGTACTCAGACGGTCTGCGTCGCCAGCCGAGCCTCCGCCGCCGCCGCCGCCACCTCCTCTTGCACGGGCACGCTTTGTTGCGGCCTCCTCAGTCTCCATGGTGCGAACTGCAACTGCTCGGAAAAATGAACAAACAACCAAATAAATCCATTTAGGCCTTGTTCCGTTATCTCGGATTGAATCCAGACGAACACATCCCTTCACTGATTTATACCACGCAGGAACAGTTCCAGGCCAGGAACAGCCTGTTCCGAAACAACCTTAGGGCCCGTTCGTTTGCATAGGATCCAATACAGGAGCTAATCGGTTCCTGGCCTGGAATGAGTGGATCCATGTCTGTCACTCATTCCGTGTCAGTACGTGTCTGCATCCATTCCGTCACTGTATCCATTCCATGCCTGCCGTTCGGTTGAGACTGTGTCCATTCCTGCCTTGCCCATAACAGACGTGGTGACTCTGACTCAGCTGGGCAGTGTCAACCAGCGGAGATGATTCATGAGACAAGTAAATAGCCCTGGTTATATAATACAATAATATCAAATGAAAGGAAATGTGCAGCCAACGACGGCAGAATGAGGAGCATGTTAGCCCGTAGTACATGCACAGACTCATCATGCTCTCATACATGTCTAGATAATTGGCAGCATCAATACATGAGTACCACAGGTAATGTGGACCCACAGATAAAGGGCATGCTAGCTAGTGCCAAAAGTAACAAAAAGGTGCACCAAAAGGCTGTCATGATCCACTCCTGAAATTACAATCTTTTCTTACACAAACCATCACAAAGTGTACAAATTTGAAGCATAATTTAAACCAGTAGATAACTTGTCTCAGCCTACTCAAGTGTCCAGGCACTTTGTCCAATCAAATGTTTCTTGATCATTGCCTCCTCCCTAAAAATGACAGCAAGTTTGATTATTTAAGAAACTAATCAGTGCCTTCACAATCTCTATCCCTATCATATCAAACTGAAAGGACAGTGCCTTCACATCACTTGTTCCAGTTAACAATCACCTAATTATTGGTTAACTGCTAGCTACTGCATGCTTTGCTGTGAACATCCAGCAGTGCTACTGCATGCTTTTCGACTAGGGTTCAGAGGGAAGCTGTTTACAGCAACCACGCCACACATGGCTGCTGACTGAATTTGATTGATGGACCCATGCACATGAGATGGCCTGGTACAACTAGTAGCATTCATCTAATAGGATATCACTGTTTGATAAGAATGGCAGAGAAACTGACCTGTTATGCCATCACATTTTTAAGCCACATTAAAGTAGCATCTTGATCTACTTGACAGCCACTCAAGAATGCCTCCCTATTCTCTTTGCTTTTGATGAACACTTGAAACGCTTTTGCTTTTTCTTCCTTTGTCACCTCCATTGTGTTTAGGACTGATATGCATCTAGTGATTGGGAAGTCATTAAGTGTAGCAGCCTCTTCTTCTTTGGCTAAATCTACGGATTCATCTTCCGCTTGCTTAGTCTTCATATCTAGGTATCTTCCCATCATGTCTTCTATCCTTTCACCCTTTCTAGGTCTCTTTCCTTCCTTTTCACCCTTCTTAGGCCTCTTTCCTTCCTTTTCACCTTCCTTTTCACCCTTCTTAGGCCTTTTTCCTTCATTTTCAACCGTCTTAGGCTGGCTTCTTTCAACAATTGCAACCTCATCTTCATCTTGGCCATGAGCTTGAATCTCAGTTATAGAATCATCATCATCACCATCTTGTACTTGATGAAATTGAGTGTTGCCCCAGTCTTCTACATCATAACAGTGTTCAAGTGGTTCTTCCTCTTGTGGTGGCTCAAGTGAAGTCAGATTATAAGTTCCTTCAGCCAAATGGCCTACACAATTAGCAAAGTAATCACCATGCAGCCCAACATTATCAATAATTAATGGAAGAGAAAATAATATTATAACAACGAGAATATACCATCATATAGCTCTCCCAATGCATCAAATAGTGGAAACTTTGCCTTAGTGTTGTGGAACTTCTTGATTTTAGGATATGACTACACATTCAAATAATATTATGATCAAATATGAGGTTATCAATAGAATCAGTTATCAACACAAATTTTGCCTTAACAGAATTAGTTTAAGGAATTAACATACTTGTTTCAAGGTTTTTCCATTGAGCTGCTGATGCTACAATCATTTGTCGATCTTCATCGACCAACCCCACTTTCTTTCCTTGCAGCTTTGAGCATCTTATAGTCTCTTTTCAGTTGCCCTTCCTTGTCTTGAATTTGATTCTTTGTGTAGTTGACATACTTTGTTCCTCACATGGAAGCTGCTTTACCATCCTATTCCACCCTTGAGCTCCAACACCTGTATCACCTCGATAGCCACTTGTCTTTATGCTAATGGAGAATGTCAACAAGTGACCTTTCAAGAGTTAGATTCCAGTCCGCTCTTTTTCTTTGCTCTTGCGAGAAAAGATTTCATTTCGGAGGAGCAATTTCATCGAGAATATAAAAGAAAAAGATACAGTTTGAACTGCTATGTGTTACGATTTGAACCGCTATGTGTTACGATTCTGTGAGAAAACAAGAGGCCATTTTTTTCTAGTAGAAAGAAAAGATACAGTATGCCATTTTTTCTAGTATAAAGAAAAGATACAGCATGCCATTTTTTTCTAGTAGAAAGAAAAGATACAGTATGCCAACACACCATACCTCTTGGAGAAGCACCTTTCTTCTTAACACCACTGCCTTTGGGAGAAGCCTTCTTTTGAACACTTGTACCCATGAACCTGTGCAACTTTGGAGAAGCCCTTGCGATCATAGTGAGCTTTTGGAGAGCCTTTTGCAACCATAGTACATCCAAATATGACACAAGCCTATTCACTTACAGTTACTACAAGACTATTCACTTATTACAAGTCAAACTATTACAAGCTTATTCATGACAAAAGCCTAAAAGAAGTCCCTGCTTAATTGCAGTCCACACTTATTAACTTATTACAACATACTAAAAGACTAATTAAAATGGTGCCAGATCGATCCCACATTTCTTGGGCGATAGTGTCTCTTAAAACTGAACCCACATTTTGGTCATTTGTTTCATCACCACTTGGTAGATCAACAAACTGTTCGGATGTATATTATTTATTTGATGATCTAACCACTCCTCATCTCCATCAAGTAATCGGATCGGATTATGGAAGATGGCAGCAGCTATAGGTATCGACTTGATTTTCCAACGTGTGGAATGTGGCAACTTTCGAGAATAGGAAAGCGCTTCTTAAGCACCCCCAAAGCCCTTTCCACATGATTCCTCAATAGTGCATGACGGTGGTTAAAGAGCTCCTTTGGATTACGTGGTCTTCGATGTCGGCTCCAAATTCTTTCAAATGATAACGAACTCCTCGATATGGAGCAAGGAAAGATGGAGTATTTGCATACCCTCCATCAACCAAATAGAACTTGCACGGAGGTACTTGGAAGCCCTTGGCTATAGCTGATTGCATGACTCTAGAATGCATAGCGGATCCCTCCCATCCACTAGAAATGAAAGTGAAGTTGGATCGAAATCACATGCCACCATCACATTGATGCTTCTTTGTGCTCTTCCTATTTCTAAAAGGAGAAGCTTTTAGGGGGATATGGAAATAGGAACATGGGTTCCATCAATGACACCTAGACAACTCTTGAAAAATGGATAGAATCTAGGATTATCTTGGATTTTTGGGTGGACTTGATTAGGATTAGGAGGTTGAAGGTAACGGCGAAGCGAGTGCGGGAATGACAACCTTGAAGAAGTGGTTGATGTGATGATGGAAGGTGTCACCCATTTGTGCCCAAAGAACACTTGGAGATCCTCATACGAGGCATTGTGACTTAACATGTATAGGAAGAAACCCAACTTCTCCTCCACGGTGATTACGGTATCAACAAGAAGTCTTTTCCTTCTAAGATAAGTTGCCAATTCTCTAAATATGTGGGGTTCCATCCTAAATGCAACTTTACAGTTCTTGACATGTCCCTCAAGGAGTCTATTAACTTTCATCGGGCTGTTTCTTGAAGTATGGCGCTTCTTCTTTTCTCCCCCTCTATTAGAACTCATTAGATATAAGGCGGAAATATAAAGAGCATCATGTCATCATCTTCTTCCTCCCTCCTCTTTCTAATACGATCACGCAATGAGAGACTCATTGGATAGGCAAAAGGCTAGAGTACCTCCGAGTTGGTGCTGGGATCCCAAGAAGATGGAGGTTCACCTTCCCCTACTCTAAATGGTGCCGATGAAATCTACAAATAATAAAAAAAATGTATTTGTGTTAATAAAAAAAACACACTTGAGGAACGCGTAAGGATTTGGATCATTGCATGAATGAAAGCAGGATATATAATAGTAGGCGGCAGTTTATTTAACAAAGACGTGACACAAAGGGGCTCAAGTAAACTATGTATAACTCGCAGATTTGGTAAATGGAAATACTGAAAAAAAAAAAAATTTATAGTTCATGCATCTCAAGTGTTACTTATCCTCAACAGGAAGACCTCGGGGTAATGGATAATTGCATGTATAAACAACTAAAACAAAGAATGGTTTTACTAAATAGAGCAAAAGAACATATTACAGCAGGACAAAAACAAGCATGCATCTCAAACAAATGCAGACCAACAGGGACAAAGAAACACTTGAATTTGCATCAAATCTGAACCAGGGGGACAGAAGAGTAATACTTAGCACTATAGAGTTGTAAATGGAAAGTAGTAAATCAAACAAAGGATGATCGACGCTGTAGTTGTAGTGTCTTTCTAGGTAGAGCTGTAAATGGAAAGTAGTAAATCAAACAAAGGATGATGTGACCTAAAAAACAGACAAGTGTAGGCAGTCCTATTATTGCAGATTACTTGTGCTGGACAACATCATGCAAGATGCACACTCTTGTGGTTCAGACAAGTTGCTAATTGGATGACAGAAATCGACAGCCACATAGGTAGGTCAACATATTGTGGTTCAGCCACATGACAGCCATGCAGTCAAATGCATCTCAGCTTATTTACTGCCTGATCTTACTGTCTAAAACAAAGCCCACTATAACAATGAAACCTAAGATGGTGCAGAAAAAATTATCTTGACAGTAAACAACAAGATGCTATAGTAAACAACAAAATTACGAGCCACGATGAACAATTAGTACTCTGTAAGCAGGCTGCAGTTGAAGACCAATGCAAAGCTAGAGATCAGCTTCTGCAGGAGTACTCTGTAAGCACCTCGCCATATCCCCAAGCTAGAGTACATTCTCAAGTGCAGCACAAGTAAACATATTTGTTGCTAAACAACTTATTTCTACTTTTGTTTTTTGAACGCAACAACTTATTTTTACTAAGCCATAAATTTACTAGCAGAAACACAATCAGAAAGCAACTTTTTTTTTTCCTTTACACCAACTTTTCCTATATAGTAGAAGTAATCCGCAACCACTGACATCGACATCATCTGCCGTCCACGTGTCCTACCGACAAAATCACAGCCTATATCTCAGGATTAACCAACCGCAAAATAAAAAAATATACACCAAGAGTTATTACTACTAATCATCATCACTTTGTTTGTGGGTCTCAAGTCTCATGATTCATGAGACTGACTGTCACCATCACAACCATTACCTAGCCAAACCCAGCAACCAACTGACGGACAGTTGGCTGCACACTTCAGATTTGACGGGCTAAGGACAAATCTAACACAACAACTAAGGACAAGCATAATCAGGCATAAACTGCTCACCGGCAGTCAATTACAACAGCACATCACATTGGCCAATGGACCAGTCAGTGTACTGGGACACTTGAGCTACCGCTGCCGCGACTACACTACTGTAGTGTAATGCGACTTGGACCGTCAGTGAGTGAGCCATGCCTTCATGCTTTGTCCTCCTTTCAGGGGACGCACATATAGCCATCACAATTTACAGCAGCAATCGCCACCAGCCGTGGACCTTTCCGGTAAACTTCGACCACAAGGACCATGGACCGGAACATTTATACAGCACCACAAGGACCATGGGTTCGTACATCACAATTTCTGACAGATAATCATGAGGCTTTCAATCTCGAGAACCCTAGCGGATCTCAATCTCGGCGGGCAAGAGCATCAAGAACCTAGGAGGGGATCAGAACCTAGCGGGGAGAGAGAGCGAAGGGGAGGATGAGGTGACTCACCGAGGGAGAAGGAAGCGGTCGCCGTCGCCGTTGCCTCGCCGTATCCCCTCCCGTGCCGCCTCAGCGCCGCCCCTTGATCGCCCCGGCCCTCGGGTTCGCGTCGGCCCGCCGTCGCCTCGCGCGGTCGCCTCTCGCTGCCCCGGCTCGCGAGTCCGCAGTCAGAAGTCGTCGCCGTGTCCGTTAGGGAGGGTGGGAGGTGCGGAATGGATCCGGGCCGCGAGAGCTAGAGAGAAACCAGGCCAGGCCCGTTTTCATTCCAAGTCGGACCAAAACGAGCGGGCCTTTTTGCTCTCATCAAATTGAAACCGGGCCATATCAATCCAGGTGGATCAGGCTCCGTTCCGGGCCGATCCGCTGGAAACGAACGGGCCCTTAGGGGAACTCCACAAAATTAAATCCTGTTCGATTACTAGATGAGCCGCAGTGCTAGGTCGGAAGACGGCGCAAGATTTCAAGAGATGGCGATGCATTGCTGAATTAGAATCATGATGATGATGTCATCGGAAGTTGGAATGGAATCAAGAAGAGTGTTCAGGGTTCACGAGGGCCGATCGAAAGCAAATTAAACCAGCCATGAGCACGGGGAGTGGGGCTTACCAGGGCTCCTCAGCCTGAACCTGCCGCGCGGGGAGGAGACGCGGCAATGAGAAAGGCGGCGCCGGCGTCTACCTCGACAGCGAGACGGGGATCATTGGAAGACTACTAGACGAGTATACAGTTCTGGGCCGGCCCAGTTGCGGCGACCGAATTTTTAATTTTCGCCACAGAGTTGATTCTCAAAAGGAAAAAAAAAACCACGGAGTTAAAAAAAAAAAAATGACGACGGAGAATACTTTTATCTCTCTTTTTATTTTTCACTAGTGGACATGCACATTTTTTAACATTTTTTATATGGAATAAATTATTTTTTTGTAATTTTTTTTTGTTAACCACTTCCATTTGTAAGATTTTGCTGAATATAAATTCATTTTTTTTTTTTAATTACGACGGACTTTTCATTTCTATATATGGGACGATGTTTTTGTCAAGAACTTGTATTTGTATCCATTTTTTTTTTGTTTTGATGAATTTAAATTCTTCTTTTTTGAATTTTAACGTAGTTTTAATTTTTTCATACATAATTTTAATCCCTACTAGTTCAGGGTTTGGTAGCTTATTAAATTTGTTGCGACATTAGAGTAGAATTCAGATCGTCCGATAACTTATTATTAGACTCACGGTCTTTTTTTTTTTTTTTTTTTTTTTTTTTGTAATCACTCTTTTTCATCTCTCACACCCTTGCAGAAAAAGGGGCTACAGTCCCCAGTTGGAATGCCCCTTTAGTCCCGGTTGGAATGCCCGCCGCCACTTCCGAGAACTAAGTTGGGGAAAATGAGGAAAGAGCCTGGAGCTGGGCCAAGGGCGCTGGGCGGCGGGACAGAGCATCGGCACCGCATTAGAAGTGCATGGTTTGTATACAACTCGGAACTGAAGGCCAACCAACTTATTGGTACACACTGTATATATTAACGGCATCACTAGCGCCTGGATGTCCGGACTGACGCCCGCGTCTAGACGCCATTGGCTACTCTGTTCCCACGTGTAGTGAGCGTACGGCGCACAGACCTCAGCTTGGTGCAGGCCCACCATGCGGACATCGTGCCGCCATCCAAGCCTGCCAGAGCCCCCCCACCTCCGCGATCGCGCAGTCATGTATGGTTTCCCTGCCACGCGGGCTTGGCTCGCCTTTGGATGCGCACGCCACGCGCACTCGAGTGAGCCGCCTGACCACCAAGACGGCCAGAACTGCCACAACAAAAAGGAGATGAAGGGAAGGGAAGGGAAGAGGAGGGCAAGGTACGTCGTGCGAGGAACGCCAGCCATTGCAACAGGTGCGACACCAGAATAAAAACCACGTGCAACACCCGATCTACTTGTAAAACATCCAAATTAAACTTTTGCAACATACATTTAAAAGCAGATGAAACACTTCAGACATGCGCATGAAACATACATTTATAGTCATGCAACATGAGCAATACCAAGATCTAATTTTGAAACATTCAGATAAAATATGTGCAACATAAATCTGAAAAAAACACGTGAAACACTTGAAAAACATAGACTTGCAACATGCATAGATTGTCATTGTACGTATGAAACATACATTTATTATACGTATTTATATGCAACATTTCATATCTACTTTTGCAACAACAAGATGAAACACCTGAAACATAACTTTGAAAGATCTGAAACACTCATCGTGGCGCGGTCACAGCCTACCTGTGTGGGGATTGAAGCGGCAACTTAAGAAGTCTTACAAACATTTTTTTAAAATGAGTAGTAAACTCTAAAATTTACTTAAAATTACTTACTATCTAAATACGTATAATACTTTGTTCAAAATTCTAGGATGATCCGTGGCACACACGGACCACCACCTAGCTACGCCACTGAGGTTGTACCTAGTGGATGTTCCGATCTAAACAGATGAATTCATTTTTGTATCATCCTTGATTCGCCAACTTATTCGTTGACGCTGTATTCTGTACCACTTCTACTACTGTTGGCACTCGAACGTGCCAAACACCAAACACACAATATAATGCGCAGCACGTAAGGTGTGCACCTTCTGCCGGACTAACTGGTTCGCCGCAACTAGATTACTCGGTTTCATCGGGACAAACTAAAGAGCGCTGGCCCGGAGAGGGACCCTGTCAGGGGCAAGTACACCTTGGATTGGTCTAGTGTTGGTAGGCTAACTAGACCACCTTCTCATACCGTGGAGACAAGATAAGAGAACACGTGAGATTGAAAAGTAGAGTTTAAGGAATCAGGCATAAGTGGTGAAGAAGATAAACAAGACAGATAGATTGGTGATACCTCAATTAGCCGTGTCCCTTTATATTTAGAGTGAAAGGTCTATTACTGTTGTAGAATCTAAATACATCAAGATTTACACTTTAAATTAACTAGTTAGATCCGGATTACATGATTTGCCAAAATCAGATTATCGGGTTTCCTTGGCTTTGGCTTTAGGGATGTCCAGTAGGGAGGTTATATAAGGATCCAGAAGCTATGGTCCTTTTATATTTTCTAGCTCTGTCTCTGTTTTGGGGTAGATTTTTCCGGTGCAAAAGTCATGGCTTTCTCATGTAGACTCTAAATTAGAAGCTCTGCGCGCACACACACATGCACACGCACACAACACACACACATCAATCATCTCGATGAGAACTATGTAATGGTGAAGTCCATTATATGATTTGGTATTTCCTACAACCATATCTTCCGGTTAGGAAAACCGGGTTGCCAGATTTTTTTTCTAGACTGCACAAAGCTGCTAATTTTGATCGTCAACAACTGTTTACCAGTCATGTAACTTTTCCTTGTTTGTTCACTGACTGACTGTGATTACCATTAGGTTTGGAAGCATACCTTCTATGCTGAAATCACGTGTTGCAAGTTGGAATCCACTAATATTGTAGGGGCTATAGATCCTGGTCTGAAATGGATTAGACAGAAGTGGCGAACACTTTTTCTTGCTAATTGAAGCGCACAAGCCGCTCCATACCTTCTATGCTGAAATCACGTGTTGCAAGTTGGAATCCACTAATATTGTAGGGGCTATAGATCCTGGTCTGAAATGGATTAGACAGAAGTGTCTAACACTTTTTTCTTGCTAATTGAAGCGCACAAGCCGCTCCATACCTTCTATGCTGAAATCACGTGTTGCAAGTTGGAATCCACTAATATTGTAGGGGCTATAGATCCTGGTCTGAAATGGATTAGACAGAAGTGGCGAACACTTTTTTCTTGCTAATTGAAGCGCACAAGCCGCTCCATAATAAATTAATGACCCATTCTCGCCAGTGCATTCAGCAAAGCTAGGCAATGGTGGTGATACTGATCTCGTTGTGCCGCTGACTCTCAAAAGTCTCTTTATTTACTCCTCTCATCTTGTCATTCATAGTGGCACATGAACCACTGCCACACATATTTGGGCCTAACGGATTGGTGTCTCGTGCAACTTGCATAGGCGCATAGCACTTGTAGAACTGGCACTACTACAAAAAAAAAAAAATGTTTCTAGGAACGGTCATATTTGTTTTTTTTTAAAGGTGGTTTTCACAACCCCTCTATCGAAGTGCCTTTAGAAATCATTCATTTCTAGGAGCAGTTTTTGGAGCGGTTGCCTAGAATTTTTTAAGAGAGTACAATTGGGACGCACATAACCCACACACTCCGCGCTTTCACGCCACACACACACACACGGGGGTGTGTCCGAACACGCAAAAATAAATAGATTGGGAGGCTCTAGCCTCTAATGCACGGAAACACGCAGTACCACCGAATAACGCGCACGCGTGCGTGTATCCTAATTATTTTGAAAAATTCCATAAAAAGGCATGACACCAGGGTCTGAAACTTGGTGGCTAGCGTCCCCACTGGACAGCCCTACCAATAGACCACAGGCCCTTTCGCACCAAAAATTAATTTTTAAAACAGTGATAAAAATAGCAAGCACCACAGTCGCATCTCACAAGTCATGGTAGGGGTGCTCAGATTTGAATTTTAAAGGCAGTTTTCACAGCCTCTCTAGCCAAGTGCTGAGGTGTCTTTAGAAAGGGGCTGGTATATATGCCTTCTTGGAGCGGTTTGTAAGGTGGCCAAGTAATCAATTTTAAAAGTTAAAAAACAGTGATAAAAATAGCAAGCACTATGGTCACGTGTCATTAGTTTCACCATTTTTTCATGCGAAATTCAGGCTTCAAACCTGTGACCTCAAAGCTTGCGCACGAGCGCTGGTGATGAGGCTGCTATTTTTTTTTTTATAAATTTAAGAATTTTTAATTGAACATTAGGGGACCTAAATAATCTCAAATTTAAAAATTTTCATCTACAAAGGTTTAGATCTTGTTTGACACTACAAAGTTGGTATAAAAATATCTCTACCTGGGCTCATTTAAAAAATTTAAAATAAGTTTAAAAATATGTGAACTTAAAACATTAGGACCCTAAATTATCTAAAAAAGTTTGTCTTTATCCAACTTTATTTAAAAAAGAATGAATATTTGCACGTCAACTATTTCTAAGCTCGGTTCTATTACTGTTAAAGGTCAATTTCTTGGTGCAGTTTGTATTACAATCCGTCTCTAGAAATGTGTTTATTTTTTTAGCGGCGCCCCATATTACCAACCACCCGAAGAAATGACATTTCTAGAGGCGATTAACACCAATTGCCCTTGAAAATTGAGGCCAACATCCCTAAAACTTCATATCTAGCTAGGTAGAAGGAACTGTGATTCCTAAGTGGGGGATTTAAATTGTGTCACTTAAAACTGTAGGCTCTATGACCACTTATAAAACCTACACAAGTTCTAGCTAGATGTGCACTAGGTTTTTCTAAGTGTTGCTATCTCTAACATAAAAAGGGTTTTTAGCGCCTATGTTCCAATCCTAGCAAGCTAGCTAGACTAGAAAGGTAAAACACACCCACCAAGGAATGCAATAAGTAAATGCAAAAACATAAGTGAGTTAGAGAAAGCAAACTCCCGTAAGATGATTTCCTTACCTAGGTATCAGAAATCTCACGCTTTCCACCACTCCTCATTGGAGCCCTCGCAGGGGCTAAGCTCCCGGACAAGGGACTCCACTAATAGCTCATGGACCTTCCCCACGGGCGTGTGGGACTCCCGAAGCATCTTCCAGATTGCTGCCCACCGTATCCACTAGGTGACCTTTTCCCAAAATGCTAAGGGCCTCACGCCCCTCGTAAACCACCGGCGCCACTCCACAAATGCGGTTGGAGGGTCTCACAATCCTTACAAGCCCCAAAGAGTACAATACTTGGTGCACGCAAAGCACAAATATCTTGGAGGTATGCAAATCTCACAAAATACTAGGCCTAACAACTAGAGCAAAAGCGTTAAAAGCGGCCTCTACTAGCCTAAATCCTAACACTTACGCTAATCGTTCAATCTTCTCTTAAGCACATATGGTGGCTATAGCACAAATGGATGAGCCTCAATTCAGCTATAGTTTAGAAAGTGCTAATACATTGAAATGGCCAACCAAGGGAGTATATATAACACCAATCCAACCAATTAGTTGACGGGCAAAGGGTTGCCTTTGCAGAGTGCACCGGATTTCCTGGTGAATCTAGTGCCCTTGCCACGTGTACTAGTCTTTGCCATTACAATTATACGCTGGTTTGTCTGTGTCACACCAAAGAAATCCGGTGCATTGTCTAGAAGATTGAACCTTCTCTAGATGCCTTAAAATTTTGGTGCATTTTCTTCATGCCACACGAAAAGCTCTTGTGCTCTCTTCTCCTCTCGACCACCTATGCAGCGGCTCTATATCGTAACCGATTGGAAGGTTCTAATGCCCACATCGGAAATATGCTATGCACTTCCTTCTTCACTACCTTGAAATAGCCCCATTAGAATACTTTGGTGCTATTACAACACTCGGGTGCTATTATTCTTGCTCTCACGGTGTTCCTGACTTAACTCGGTGCTATCGAAATGTGTTTCTTCACATCCTTTTTTTTGAGCTTTGTTTCCTCGATGAGTTGAGCTTCTTGCTTGTCTTATAAGGTCTTCAATAGTCTTCTTTTTGATCTTCATTTGAGAGTTTGATTCCTCAATCTCCACCTAGCTCAAGTTCACCTTTGCATCCCTAGGACTAGTGTACCTTGTATACTAGCAAACTACTACAAAAATCTTTTACAAAGGCGTTTCCATTTTATTAACGTGTGGTTTTTTTTTAAATTCTTGTGGCGGTTATAAAAATGTCGCGATAAAATCGATTAACCGTGGTGGTTTTATAAAAACCACCGCGGTAAATAAAGCAGAACACCAACAAACCCTAGCAACAAAAGCCCATCTTGGCCGATATCGTTGCCCTGCGTATATATTAGCGGCACTAGGGTTTCACTCCTCACCCTCACTCTCCCACTTCGGCCGCGGCCTCTCTCTCCCTCCCTCCCCTCCACGGTCTCTCTCGAACTTCGTCCAACTCACGCACTTGCGAAGCCCGCCCTCCCAGGCCTCCTCCCTCCCCTCCCCGGTAGTTCTCCGCCTCCCTCTCCCTAACTCTCCTCCCTCCCAGGCCCTACGCCTCTCCCTGCGTGCGTGGCGGCGCCCAATCGGTGCTCCTCCCTCCTTCGCTGTCAAGCGGATCGAGCCACTTGTAGCGGCTTTCAGCTGACCCAAGCGGCGCGTCGGTGCGAGGGAGGGCATGCCGGGCCTCCCGGCGTGGAGGGCATGGCGGCGGCGACCCGCGGCGTGCATGGCTCGGCGGCGGGGCCGTCCTCCGGCCGTGGAGGCGCCCCTGGCGGCGTTGCGCGTGCGTGCTGCGAGGCTCCATCGCGAGCGGCCGGCGGTGCGATCGAATGGTCATCATCCCGGTATGCCTAACCCTATCTCACGCCTCTCGATCCTTGGAAGACCAATCTCTTAACCTCTCCCACCGTAGATCCCGGCGTACGGCGCCTCTCCCTCCTCCCTCCCCCTCCCACCATGGATCCCACAACAATGGTGCCTCCCCTCCTCCCTCGGGTCAAAACCCTAGCATGCGGTGGGGGGATCAGCAGCGGCGCGAGCATATCAGGCGGCGCATTGGCGGCGGGGCCGGATCGAGGCGGTTGGGCTAGATGCAGGCTTTTTTTTTTTTTTTTTTTTCATGATTTACCGTGGTGGGCAACATGGGGCAAAAACGCCTTGGTAAAGGCTCCATTAAGCGTGGCCTTTTGCTGCGTGGCGGGCAAAAAAAGCGCCCGCGGTAAATGGTTAAAAACCGCCACGGTTAAGTTTTTATGTACTAGTGAAACATGTTAATTCTGGATGGTTATGTTGTCATTCAACCACAAAAATAACTAGGCCTTTACTAGGGTCCATGTTTCTTACATAGGGATGGTGTGGGATATAAATACCATGGTACCTAAGGGCGAGGGGTTAATAAGCATAAATATTAACCCGGTAGATGGATAATGATGGCAAAGGCAGAACCATCCGACCCTTTTAGAGGGTTAGTCGGTCTCGTCCAGGCCAGCGGGATGAGGCTTACGTCTCGTCAACCCCTAGGGAGTGGGTTCTATGCTATCGGGGCGTGGGCCGGATTCATCGATTCCCAGGGACGTTTTAGCCTTGCGATCCTTGGTAGCGGGCCGGCCACTTTCGACCCTGGCGGAGTGGACCTCCACGCAAATCCGCTGTCGGATGGCGCCACTCCGGCCGGGCCGCGACCTTGAGGCGGGGCGACCTCGGGCACCTCCTACCTGCTCAACACATAAAAGGCGGGGGCGTGCCTCGGTACCTTTTCGTGTCCTCCCAGATTTGTCCCATGGCGTGTTGGATTTGATGGGTGTCAAATCCAGCTACATCTGTAAGAACGAAGCGATGCAGTGCATAACCCATGCCCGCAATATAGAGTACGACCACTATGCCAGCGGTATGACCAGGTATGACGGGGAATTAGCCTCCTCACGGGCGTCCCCCCTCCCTAAAATAGGGATGAAACCATATCGATTAGTTAAGCGGTATGACAAGCGGTGACCCGGGCCGCTATGCCTTCAACTCCATCATTGCCATAACACCCGTCCTTGATCCTTGGGGAGAGGAAGAAGGCGGCGTTGTTGACCACCCCTCCCTCTTATTTTCCTTTCTTTTTTTTACTCTTTTACCTTTTCTTCTTCTCCATGACATCCTATCGTAACCACGCTCTCCCCTTGGCTATAAAGGGGCGAGCTTCTATGTCGGGACATATTCACATCGACACACATCGAACAAGGCCATTCAAGCGGCTTGAGCTTAGCACTCACACCGCACCACGGAGACAGGAACTTCTCCCTCTCTCGATCGTTTTACACCCTTTGCAAACCCTAAGAAAAACCGCGTGAGCCTCGCGGCTCGATCTTTGGATGTAAGGGACGATACGCTAAACCGGGATAAACCCATGTCTCGATTCTTTTCACCATCAGGAGCTAGGCGCCCCAAAGCAACACGAATACTAGTTAGTGTTAGTTCAAAACACCGGTTGAGATGGTTTGTTAAGCTAGGTCATCTAGGCGAGTGAAGTTATAGTCATATTTGGGAAAAAAAGATATGCCTCTAAAATCATTTTTATAGTAATGTGCTCTTTCATGGATTGCTCATGGACCAATACCACGCTTAAAGGTTCAATCAACTATGTGAAAATGGCTAAATGGTGACAAACATAACTTTGCTAAAGGTGGGCAGACATTTTTGCCCCTCACTCAAGACATGTCGGCAATAACTCATCAAAGTAAAATGCAAATGGTCATCACTTTTCAATACCATTGCGATGGGCCACAATAATAGCATGTTGTTGGTGCTTTTACCACCGGGCAATGATTGGCATAATGTATCTAGAGGGTAGCACATGTGGTATATATTTATATTGATTTAGGCCTGTGGGTGCCCTACGTCCGGTGTGTGATGATGCCCCATATTGATTATGTGTTGTATGCTAGTATGCACTAGGGTTGTTAGTCTATGATGAGATACCCATTCAGGGTCTCCCTACCCTCCTTATATACTCCTAGGGTAGGGATATAGAGAGTCTTGATCTTGATTAGTGTACATGTTTGTTTCATAGTTGATTACAACAAAGGATATTGTTAAGCGGGGTATGACTAATATAGGGTGTGTTTAGTTGAGTTGTGGCTTCTAAAAATGTTGTTTGGTATGGACTATGAAAATTGTTGTGAGTTGTAAAGCTATGAGAAAGATGAAAGTCGTTTGGTTGAACAATAGGTGAAAAACGGAAGAAACTACTATCGGTGGCCCCATATGTCATCCATGACCCCAAATATCAATGCCTTCCTCCCCACGAGTCTTGTTCTCTTGTGGCGCATCACGGATCGGATGAACCCTTTGCCTACTAGCGTGGCGTGTGAAATGCGACGAGTGCGGTAGCGAGGCGGATAGCGGCGGGGGATTGCCGCGGGCGGTGGCGACACCATCCGCGGTCGCATGTAGGACAAGCTGGAATGTAATGGCGGCCCACCCGCGCCCGGCTGACTGCTTGTGGCCAAGCGTTTGTGATTGAGGCACATCGGCGGTGCATTTGTGTAGCGCGCCTGGCGCCAACTGTTAACGTATGTAAGACATGCCACAAAAATATGGCTGGATTTGGAAGCAAGATACTACACTTTACGTGATCAAAGCAGTTTTCTTGGGTACCAATCTAGTTGAATTTAAGCATTATCTTCAAGGGCTAGGGTTGGCGCCATTGGCCTCCACTTGGCGGTAGGAGGTGGCTTAGCACCTCAAGGTTTCTTCGTGCAGCCATACAGAAGGGGAAAGCCGTGTGCTCCTCCTTTTACCTCGAACTACACCCACGTGATGAACTAGTCAAGAGGAGGGCCGGGAGGAGTAGCGCCGCAAAGATGGCCACCGAGAGGGACGCATGTAGGCAGAGGCAGGTGCGCGCCGCCGCTACCCCCAAAACTATAGCACGCGCGCTCACGCATGCAGGAAAGTGAGGCTGGATGCCTTTTGTTTTGCGATGGAGGCGATGGGGAAAAAAAAAGAATCTAATGTGGGGTATGCTTCATATTGAGTGGTAGGTGGGTATTTTTGAATTTGCTAGTTCCACAACCGTAAGAAGAACCTTTCCACCGGGCCGGCAAGAATTGAACTGTGGGGAAGCCGCTTAGCCTGTAAGCACCTATGGGTTCTCACTCCTTTTGATTGGCTCTTTTGGATTTTTGGAAGCGCACCCTCATCTCCCCAAAATCCCAACCAAAGGGACCCAAAGCATGTCAATGAGATACCCCCGTGATAGATATAAAAGTAGTCCAAGTAGTCGGGTTGGCCCTAACTATGTCGTGGTTTCAAATGTGCCTTCCATGATGATACCTAAGGTGTCATATATCAATTTATCAAAGCCCCTAAGTCCCTTCATACTTGGTGCCTTCTGATTTAGTGGTTCAGTCTTCTACCACCATATTTCTTGCCGAAGACCACAACTGGTGGGTGTAGTCCCGACCCTTTGCTCAATTTGGCAAAATTGGTGTGTGAGGGTTTTGGGTGTGACATCGGTAGCTTGTCATTGGGAGTGTACAAACAATATGTGGTCACTTTATCTTTTATTTGATGTACATCAAATTATGCTTCTAAACCACAATGGAATGATATAGCAAGATTGTTGGGAATATGCCCTAGAGATAATCATAGAGATGATTGTATCACCTTGCATCCATGACATAGCCTTCTGTTCATGAATGTCAAGTAGAACAACATCGATTGGCAATTATAGCGCGAATTATTTTTGTAGAGACTCTTTACTTGTATGGTTATTCTACAATTGTCCACTGAGGTAGGAGTTCATGAGGATACATGAATATTAGATCATTTTATATTAGTTGATGACTATGTTTTACAAAGGTCCCTTAGACATGGAGATGTCAAACTAATAGTGTGAGCGCATGTATGACATGAAATTTTGATTGACGAACATGAGATGTTACTATTATTGTCTCTTTACGCATCATATGCGTTATGTCCTTAGACCTCGAGATTGTGGTATGTACTCAAGATGTGAAAGC